>PVKZ01001377.1:0-286879 GCA_004027375.1 Macroglossus sobrinus | reverse complement strand
AATATGTTTACATTTTGTACAACCATCACCACCATCTATTTTTTAAAACTTTATCTTCTCAGATTGTCTTCTGTTCCCTCTTCTCCTCAGCCCTGTTTCTGTGAATGTGACTATTCTAGATGACTTATATAAGTGGCATACAGTATCTGTATCTTTTTGTGACTGGCTTATTTCACTTAGGATAATGCCTTCAAGGTTCATCTGTATTATAGCAGGTATCAGAATTTCTTCTCTTTTTTCTTTTTTAGGGACCCAATATTCTTTACATTTTATTTAGGTGGTTAATTATGACTTAGATTACTGGCTCCTTTAATCTAATGAAATTTTTGTGCCACATTTTTGCCCCATTAATACTCTAAGTTGAGGCATAACATACATGGAATAAAATATATAAGATTTATTATTTGATTAGTTTTGACAAATGTATATGTCCTGTAACTATCATTCTGATCAAGATACAGAACATTTGGAGAAAGGAAAGCCTATTCAATAAATGGTGCTGGGAAAACTGGAAAGTCACATGCAAAAGAATGAATTAGACTGCTGTTCACTGCCATACACTAAAATTAACTCAAAATTGGTCAAGGACCTGAATGTAAGACCTGAAACAATAAATTTCATAGAAGAAAACAAACATTGGTACTAAACTCATGGACTTTGGATTTAGAGAAGATTTTATGAATTTGACCTCAAAGGCAAAGAAAGTAAAAGCAAAAAATAAATGAATGGGACTACATCAAATTAAAAAGCTTATGTACAGCAAAAGAAACCATCAACAAGGCAGAGGCAACCATCTGAATGGGAGAATATGTTTGTAAGCAATGCCTCTGATAAGGGCCTAATAACAAGGCAGAGGCAACCATCCAAATGGGAGAATATGTTTCTAAGTAATGCGTCTGATAAGGGCCTAAAGATATAAAGAACTCGTACAACTCAACAATAAAAAAGCAAACAGTCCAGTCAAAAAATAGGCAGAGGACCTGAACAGACACTTTCCCCAAGAAGACAAACTGATGGCCAACAGACATGAAAAGATGATCAACTTCACTAGCTATTAGGAAAATGCAGATCAAAATCACAAAGAGATACCATCTCATGCCTGTTAGAATGACTATTATCAAAAGGACAAGTAATAGCAAGTATTGGAGAAGATGCAGAGAAAAGGGAACCCTCATCTACTGCTGGTGGGACTGCACATTGGTACAACCACCATGAAAGACAGTATGGAGGCTCTTCAGAAAACTAAGAATTGAATTACTGAATATCATATGACCCAGCAATCCCATTTCTGGGTTTTTGCTCAAAAAACTTGAAAACATTTATCTACGAAGATATATGCACTCTAATGTTCATAGCAGCATTATTCATGGTGGCCAGGACATAGAAGCAACTGAAGTGTCCTATGGTAGATGATTTGATAAAGAAGATGTGGTACAGATATACAGTGGAATATTACTCAGCTATTAGGAGAGATGAAATATTGCCAATTGTGATAACTTAGATGAATCTTGAGGTAATCATGCTAAGCGAAATAAGCCAGACAGAAAAATGTGAGAACCATATGACTTCACTCATATGTAGGATATAAAACTGAAAGCAACAAAACTGACAAAGATTCATGGACACAGACAGTGAATTAGTGGTTACTAGAGGGAAGAAGAGAAGGAGGGGGTAAAGAGGGTTGAATATTTGGTGATGGAAGGAAATTTAACTTTGGATGGTGAACACAGTACAATATACATAAAATGTATTGTTGAATTGTACACTTGAAATTTGATTTTATCAACTAATGCAAATAATTTTTTTCAAAATAGTTGTTATTAATTTTTTATGGTGACATTGCTTAACGAAATCCAGTGAGTTTCAGCTGTATACTCTTAACAGTAAAGCTTATATGTATTTACACTGTGTGTTCACGTCCCAAAGTTATATTTCTTTGACACCCAGTAGGTGGCACCTCCTCAAACCCATAGCCAATCCATTAGTAAGTCCTGTTAGTTCTATTCCAAAATATATTAAAAATTGGGCTGTTCCTTGTCATCTCAACTACTATAGCTCTAGTTTAAGCCGTGATTATTTCTGGCCTGGACTGCTGTGGTAGCCTCCGAGTTGGTCTCTCTATCCATCCATCTTAACCCTCTCTACAGCCCTTTCTCCACACAGCAGCCAGAGACATCTTTTAAAAGTATAAATCAGATAATAGCCTTCCCCCACTTAAAATTCTTCAATGACTCTCTAGTGTAATCAGAATATAATGCAAACCTCTTGTTGACCTCTAAGACCCTTTATGAACTGGCTCCTACCTAGTCTCTGCTCCTTGGCTCCAACTGTTTCAGCCATATTATATTCTTTCTGTTCCTTGGTTTTACAAACTCTTTTTCAAGAGCCAAGAGCCTTTGCACTTGGCCTCCCCACTGTACTTGGCCCCTCACTCCCTGAAACCCTCTTTCCCCAGATCTTTGTTTGCCTGGCCACTTTCTCACATCAAATCACTGTCTGGGAGAGGCCTTCCCCAAACACCTTAGCTAAAGAGTCAGCCTCCACCCCCTGGGCGCTCTATCCCATTTCCCTGTTTTATTTTTTTCATAGCAATGTTAATGATTGGAATTTTCTTGTTTATTTGTCATATTTTATTTGTCTCCCCCAATTGGAATGTAATTTCTGTAAGGGCAGAGGCCTTTCCCATTTTGTTCACTGCTAAATTCCCAGTGCTAGAACAGTGTGTGGCTCTAGTAGGTAATTAAGGAACGTTAAATATTCTTAAGTGAATGAATTGAATTAAATGGAAACACTGTCAATCTTTTACATACTCATACTTTTACTGTTTGCCATTTTGATTCCGCCTTAGTTTTTAATGCATTTAATCATCAATTTTTTCCCCCTCTCAACTAGCCACATACATCTTCATGTGATCAGCCAGGATTTTGATTCTCCTTGTCTTAAAAACAAAAAACATTGGAATTCTTTCAATACTGATTACTTCCTAGAGTCACAAGGTAAACATTGTTTTTTGGTTTTCACATTTGTTTGATTTTCTCATCTGTTCTTCTTCTTGATTCAGTTATTTCCTACATCTTTTAATAATCTGTCTCAAAACCCATGTATAACTGTGTCCCCTAGAAAGAGAGCCCCATTAAAAGAAACTGGATTATTTGGATTGTAGTAGGATTGACACTTTGCTGTGAGTAGCCTTCTTGGGGGAGCTATAAAGTTAAGTCAGGGTCATTTTGTCAGGGTGTTTTATTATAACAAGAGGGGACTTAAAAATTGTCCTAAGAATTATTGGAGTTCATAGATATGAAAACTCGGAATAGTTCTTTGTCTTTTCTGCCATCAGTTGAGAAGAAGCTTGGGGATTGCCCTGTGTTAGCAAGAGAAAGCTGTGTACATAAAAGGAAGCATTTCCTGATGTGTATGTTGTGAAACTTCAGAATGCTGGGTTGTTAATGACAGTTACCATTGACCAAGGACCAACCAGGGGTAAAACACTGTGAGAAGCCTATGACATAGTAACATGGATTGCTTAAAGTGTATCTCAAAGGAATGTAATCATCTCAAAAATAGGTTGCTCACATTTAGAACCAAAGCCCATTTAGAAGCCCATTTCCCCAACAGTGAGTCTAACCTCAAATTTACTAGCTTTAGATACTGGCATATTTTTGTTTGGAGTTAGATTTCCTTTATTTTATTTTATATATTTTAATTTTTATATCTTATATTGGCTTTCTAGAGTAGCGGGGCTCTGAACTTTTTTTCCTTGTTTGCAGCTGTGATGGAGATGGTACAAGAGGCTGGCAGAGTGACTGTCCGAGATGGGATGCCTGAGCTCTTGAAGTTGCCCCTTCGTTGTCATGAATGCCAGCAGTTGCTGCCTTCCATTCCTCAGCTGAAAGAACATCTCAGGAAGCACTGGCCAAAGTGATTCTGTGGAGTCTGAACTTTGCAGCAAGTATGGCTGATTGCTTAGTGCAAACTCCTGGCACCTGCTCTGGATTGCTTGTGAACTTTTATTTCTTGAATTAAAACATGCAGTTTTTTGTTTTTGTTTTTTTTTAAACAAAGCTTGTTCTATTCCTGAGTAGCTACAATGTGGGGTGACCTGAAACAGTTCAGGAATTAGGAATTTGGGTTTGTCATGAATGGTTGATGAGAATAGCTGGGAAATGCCTGACCACCATCTCCAGGACCCATGTCAGGTCTGGTGAATGGGAGCAAAGCCATGTTTACACTGACCTAGTACAGGATATGGAAGCAGAGGGCAGGCTATATATTTCTGTTCCTTATATTTATCCTCCTTCCCTGGAGTTATGTGATACCATTACATCAGAGCAGTCAGAGGGGTTTCTTGTTTATCCCAAAGGCACTAATTCATCTTCTATAATCTTAATCTGTTCTGTAATATTCTTTCTCTTTCCTTCCTTCATGGGGAGTCTTAGTTTCTTCTGTCCCTTTCATTCCTTTCTATCCAAAACCACACAAATGCTCCCTTCTCAGGAAGTTCATCTCATCAGTTCTCCTTCACTCTGAGCAAACAGGCTCGGTGAGGGGGTGGAGGGATTAGACTTTCTTGTAATATCAGGAGTTCTTGGATGGTTAGGAAATACTCAGCCATGTATTCATCACGGTTTAGCTGTCAAGTCTTCATGCTGGCCAGTTTGGATCTGTTGTCTGAAAATAAAGTTCACCTGTTTAGAGCATTTCTCTTTAGTAGTTCAGCTTACAATCATAAAGTCAGTTCTGATGCATGAAAAGGTAGTTATTGAATAAAAAAGTTGCATAGAACCCCATAACTTTATTTTTCTTTCAGAGCAAATTTGGGTGGAATATTTGGATCTAGTTGGTTTTTGGATAATGTCAGAACTAAAGTAAAGAGAAACTAAAATGTTGTTTTGATCAAACTGTTGATCTATTTTAGATGTGGCTTTTTTTGCTCTTGGATTTATTAAAAAATAAAAGTGAACACCCTTAACAATAATGTCTCTCTAGAAAGAGAGTCTCAATCGTAGAGACCACATTTGAGTTCAGTGTCTTTCACAAATAAATAATACTACAGTGATTTCTTGGTGAGCATGGGTATAGTCATAATTTGTAGTAATTAATGATTACATCAGTTAACACTTGTTCAACTCCTGTGTGTCTGACATTAAGCACTTTATTCAAATTATTTACTTTTTTCTATATGTAAGTCTGTGGGAGTAGGTACTATTTTTATGCCCCTTTTTAATTTTTTGGGATATTATTTTTTATTTAATTAAATTTATTGGGGATAACATTGGTTAATAACATTATTTAAGTTTCAATTCTGTAATTATCTGTATATTGCACTGTGTGCTCACCATTTAAAGTCTAGTTATCTTCTGCCACTATACATTTGACCTCTTCCCCTCTGGTAACTGCCATACTGTTGTCTGTGTCTATAAGTTTGTTTTGTATGTTCATTTGTTTTTTTCTGTTTTATATCCTACATATGAGTGAAATCATATGGTTCTTGTCCTTTTCCATCTAACTTACTGCACTTAGCATGATACTTTAAAGATCCATCCATGTTATCACAAATGGTTATGCCCCTTTAAAGGAAGAGGATTTAACAATCTATAAAGGATCTTGGGCTCCAAAGTTGGTCTTGGTTATGGTGCATTAAACTCATTTTCCCTGTTAGTTGAAGAGTATAAATGCAGAATGAACCAGCAGGGGCTATAGAACTCCAGGGGTCTTGATCCTTTGCTGAACAAAAGCTTTCCATGGTGTTATTGATTTCTCTGAGGACAGTCAGTTTCTTTAAAACCTCTTTTTTCCACCTGTCACTACCTAATGTTTTTCAGTGCCATAGTCCTTACCTCATTAGCCCAGCTATCAAAGTTCATCCTGTCTGTCTCCATCCTTCCAGATGTTTGCTTCCTCTCCTGTAGTGGATGCCTATTTATCCTGTGGTCCATGGGGTTCTCCCCCAACCCATCTATAAAGGGGATGTGGTTTTATAGCTTCTTCTTTGCTGTCATCAGGTACTAGGCATTGCAACTTTTCAACTTCATGGACATGATCTGGGTCCCAGTCCTGGCTCTGGTACTCAGCTGAGGGATCTTGGGTAAGTTACTTATTTTCTCTGAACTTCAGGGTTATAAGAGATTAAATAAAATAGTTCATGTAAAAGATTTAGCATAATATCTGGTACAGAGAAGGACTAAATAAATGGCAACTGGAAGCCTCTGTTCTTATTTTGGTGGGGTTTGGGAAATAGGGATCACTTGATCTATCCACAGTCGATGCCTTAGAGCCCCTAGAAACTCTTGTTTCTATAGGTATACTCCATGGACTCCTGAGATCAGAGTTACTAGTTTCCCTTAAATATGGGTAAACACCTGGGCTTTACCCCAGAACTACTGAATCATAATACCTTGTGCCTAGGAATCTATATTATAAAACAAACATTCAGAATGGTTTTTATTTATACTAAAGTTTGAGAACCACAATATAAATGAACCTTTGACTTTAAAACACCTTGCATTTATGAAGCTTCCGGATTAGGCTGTGCCAGGGTACATACACCATTTTCCAGTTGGCTTTCTGGGCCAGTTTTGGACCTTCCTTTTCTTTGCAAGATTAGTGTTATTTCAGGATTTTGGGAGACTCGGCATAAGATGAGGGAGAGTGACTGGCTACAGGGCCAAACCTTCCCTTTCTGCAGGGGTTGAGGGAGCTCTTCTGGCCCCAGGCTCATAGGGTCTAGGCCTGGAGCTGATGATTGTTCCTCTTCAGTGGCTCCCATTCTTCCTGCCCAGAGGTTTGTCTCAGAGGCCTAGGACCCATGATGAACACAGTTGCTTTAGGCTCAGAACATATGTATTTTTCCTCTTCTGGGTTTTGCTCTGAGATATTCTGTTACAGATGTCCTTTCAAGGATCAGATCATACTTGGGATGGTCATTAGGAGTTCTGTAGGTTCCGGGACATTTCCTGGAGCCTGGCATCTGGCAATGTCACATATTGGATATGGTTGGATATCAGAGCTCACCTGTGTCTTAACTGTGGCTTAACTGCCTCTTTCTGTCCCAGTAACAGATTGCAAGGACCTTGTCAGTTTACAATCCCTTATTTATTTTTTATTTTTTACGCCTATAGCACCTGGTCTTCCTAGGTGGTCTCCCATCCAAGTACTAACCAGGCCTGACCCTGCTTAGCTGCCGCAATCAGACGGGATTGGACTTGTTCAGGGGGTAGCATGACCGTGGACCATAATTCTTAAGATTCTTCCATAGATTAGATTAAAAAAAATACAATGAAAGCCACGAAGCCTATTCCCCAGAATAATGTGCATGTGCACATTATATATGCATTAAGAAGGAGTTTATGAAGCCCCTGAAATGCTTCCGTAGACTCCCTAGGGGCCTTTGGACCTCAGTTTAAGAACCTCTGCTTTGGAGAAAAGGGTCATTACCATGTGTCTGGTATTTCGGGCAGTGCCTGGGATTACTAGGGGACAGACTTCATCTCTAGGATGTTTCTGGGATGCTCTCCTTTGATCTCAGTGCCCCTCCCTTAGCCCTTGGGTATGTGTACATTATGGGGGCCTCTGGCTGGAGATGGAATTCAGGCCCAGGAGCTGCTGGCTCCAGTTTAGCCACCACACTCAGGCAGGAATCTTGGGAAATGGGAACTCCTCATCATGTTTGAGGGGTTTGGACCCGGGCTGACAGACTCATCATAAGCTATCTAAAGGGCATTGGGCCTACATTACTAAAATAATGTCTAGGGTAGAACAGTACTACTAGTCATCAGCACAGATAGATAAGTCGCACTGTGGCTGTATCCCAGGACAGTGGGTGTAGCAATATTTTTTGGGTACAGCACGTTTACAGTACAAACTGCTGAAGACCCAGTACAGCTTGTTGCCATTTGTACTCTTAAGGAAGAGATTTTACTGAGGCCCCATGTACTTGAGAATTACAGAACAATTAACTAAAGCTCAGATAAAAGTACTCAGTGAACATTTTCAAAATATGTATTGTAAAAGCATTCAGTGTAATTTTCCATCTAATCAACAATGATATAAAGTTTAGTAGTATATCAATTTTAAAAGCAAAATAATATAAGAAACTTCAACCAAGGAGAGACTACCATAGACAGTATAATTTATGAGATATAATGAAGGAAAATTGGAAGAGGTGACCAACTCTACATTCTTTGTTCAGCCAGGCTAATCAGTGATCTTGAGTGATAGATTTTTTTTAGAAGAACAGATGTGAATAATGACTTGGAGGGGCCAGAAAGAGGATGTGAAATATTGAGGTATGTAGGCCCTATGCCACCCCTCTCTCAGGTGGGCTATTGTTGACATTTTTACTAGGAAAAAAAAAAAGATTTATATATATATATATATATATATATATATATATATATATATATATTTATTTATTTATTTATTTGCTATTTATTTACTAACTTATTTATGCATGGATGCCGATTTATTTATTTATTTACTAACTTACTTATTTATGCATGGATGCCTATTTAACCAAGATTTATCATTGTGTTACAGTTGAGTTAAGTTTCTCAAGGTAGGGTACATACTGGCAGAGAGCATGTAAATGATATTTGTGATGCCAAGTTGTAGTATTTCCTCCATTGGGGACCGTCCTCCTTTATCTTGGCCCCATTACAACTAGCAAGGCAACAATTTTATTAAAAGCGTTGAACGTGGATGGTTACTTCAGGCAAGAAGGCAAATTTATAATTGAGTTCTGTTGCTATAAGAGAAGGTAGACATGATGTGACAGAGCTGAACTGGCTCATGAAACTGAGTAAGTGAACACCTATGAGAGAGCATGGAGAATAGACCTTAAACAGTTTACAACACATCTTAAGTCAGAGCTGGAGAAAAGTCCATTAGACTCTGAATTGGAATATTTTAGCAGTTATATTTTGATACTTTAACATTTTTTTTTAAGCAAACAAATTTTACCACCAGGGATTGGGCTTTGGATTTTAGAGACTCCTAATGATTGGGGTTCTCATGCTTCTGACTCAAGAAGGGGCTAGTAGGTGAGCATTATGCAGGCCATTGTCAAATGAGTCATCAAATCAGTGACATGCTCAAATGCTTGAGAGTTCCTCTGTAGGCAGCTGCTGTCTACCCAAACCTCAGGGAAGGGAATGGTCAGGGTTGGGGAAGTGGGAAAAGAGTTTAGACCTCTAGGATTCTAGGCCACTCACTACCCCTTTTGCTTGTTCTATTTTGCAAATTTATTTTGAGACTATCTATTTCAACTTCTTCAATTTTTAGAAAGCAGCTGGGACTTAGAGGTATTGCTCATTTAGCAATTTAAACCAGGTCTTGCTTTTTATCAAAGTCCTTTCCTTGACTCTTCCCAGATGCTCTCAGGCACTGACATCTTACTTAAGAGTGAGGATTGACATCACTGCTAAGTCTCACTCGCTTCTGTGTCCTCTTCATAATATATATATTTTTTCATCTTAAGGTAGAGTAGAAAAAAATAGGACTTAGGTTTGTATCAAGACTCATTTCTGTTCCATGTTAGTTGTGTGACACTGGGGGTTAGTCATATAACCTCTTGGACCTCAATTTCATCATCTGTCAAATGAAGCTAAAATATATATCTCCCAGGTTGACCAAGGATTAAACAGGCATGAACATGAAAGGTCCAGGCACTTATGCGGTCCAACACATCAATACTTCTCTCCTCTGCTAAACCCCATCTGATCTGTGAAGCCTCAGTGAGAATTCTCTTGTCAAGCTCCTTTTCCCTCCCAGTCTTGGTTTCTCATATTTAAAACCAGGACCTTGGACTAGGTTATATTAAAGTCCCTCCCTGTAAGATTTGAATCTTCAGGCTTCAGCTGGTTAGCTCTTATTGCTCTGTCCTCAAGGTTTCTTTTTTTTCTAAAACCAAAATTGGTGGATGAGTTTTCTAAAGGACAAGAGATTCTTTGCATCCATTCCTTAACTTATAAATTTTAAAGAAGTCTTTTCTTGCTCCACTTTATGCTGATTCTGAACCCATTTTGGGAACAAAGGGCATAGCCAAATCTAGAGGTTTAAATGACATCATTTCCATCTCTCTGCTTCCTGTATTGATGTCTCTGGAGACAGCAAAAATAGCCATAAGGCCTTAGAGGGCAGCACTTTTCCCTCTTTAATTTCTACAAAAGCACAGAAAGGACCCTGACTCCTTTACTTAAGTATCATAATCATCTCTGGTGTAATCTCTGTCTCTTAGAGGGATGGCATAACAGGACCAACTTGATGTGGAGTACCATGGAACTGATGGCCTCACCAGAATTACTGAGAGCAGGAAGGATCAGTTTGTAAGCAATAGATGTTTATCACTCACGTGGACTGTACACATTGTCCCAGCATCCAGCATGATGGTAGTTCCCTTGGCCCCACTGTTGTCGTGAAAGCTAAGACTTAAAAGGAGGCAAACATTCCTGGACTTTTGGCAGCTACAACTTGAAAAGTTGATACAACCCACTGCCCCCTCCCCCAACCTGCACTGCCTTGATTGAAGGAAAAACTATTATACATTCAAACCGAATAATTAGTTACTGGCCAAGGGCCTTTTGCATAAACTTGTCCAGAAACTAAAGAATGTACTCTTATTGGTGGGAGTTGCCAGGGTCCTGGGGCTTATGTCCTGGCTCACCAGCAGGCCACCAGTCTTTGCTGCTCTTTCTTGGCTGCATTTTGGAGATAAGAGGTTGGGGTCAGGGCAGGGGAGGGGGCTTTGAAGGGTGCCTGAAAAGCCAGTGGAGGGTTGGATTCTTATCTACTACTGAAAGCATTTCCACTATCATAAGTGTTTTTAGAGAATTGCAGTGACTAGGGAATGAAAACTGTTACTTTTGTTTTTAAGAACCCATAAAGGGAAAAAAGTTCATGACAGAGCAAGGGGAGGAAGTAGGTCAGATACGAAAATGAGATCCCTCCAGCTGGTCAGGCTTAGAGAAGAGGCCCCAATCATTACACCTATCTGAATTTTCCTCCTAAGAAGCTGATAGCCCATATGTCCCCTTAATGAAAATGAGAAAATGGTGACCCCTGCAGGTGGAAGCATTTAGGCCACACTCACCACTGAGGCTGAGGCACATGAAGGGCACAACTGCATAACCTTGTAGGGTGGGGACCATGTTCTCACCAGGCCATGAGGTTTTCTAGAATATGCTGTTTTTTTTGGTTCTCCATCATGTACTCAGTGAAATTCATTGTACCTGGGACAGAATAGGATCCCAATAAAATTTTTCAAGTGAATTAAATCTTGTGTCATACTTTGAAAGCATAAAGAAAACAGAACTCATCGTTGAAGCTGAATTTAACTGTCAAGTGTATTGTCTGGTGAGGCTGCATCTTTGGTTTTTGGAAATATTTCGATAAATACCCAGCTGCCATTGTTTATAAGCAAGGTATTTCTCATGGATTAGAATTAGTGGAACATAAACATGTTACTATTTTCCCACATAAATTGAAGATTATTAGTCTTTGCTAACAAACCAGGCAATTAGGGCTATTGGGGTTTTCCATGTCTTTTCTGTGGTCTATTCTTTTGGGTTTACTATCTTTAACCACCAGATGGCAGCCTTTGAACAATAAATTCTTAACTGTTTTGAATAATCCAAAGCTTTTTTGGGAAGAGTTTTATATAACTCTCATGTTTCAGAAACATCATTTCAAAAGAAAATATATAAGGTTATTAAAAAATAATGCTGATATGTGTTTAACTGATATCCTAATTAAGATAGAAGTTTGAGAGAAAACCAGAGTGTAGATGAATATGAAGCATATACAATTGATAAGGAGAGGCTATGTGTCTCGGAGGTTAAATAGACTCTAAAATTGGTGAGAGCCAGGGTTGAGGCCTGATTATGACATTTAGCAGATGAGGGATTTGAGGCATGTAAAGTGCATGATAGGCACTGAAAATATGCTACCTTATTTCCTTCTCTTAATTTGAGCCCAAAGTAGGATCTCTTGTTCACATCACAAGAATACCTGGGAGTAGCACTGGGAGCAGACACTTCTCCTGGCATATCTTTGAAAAGTGGCATCATTATTATGTTGACATATTTGTTAAGTCTCTGATGGTTCATTTTTAAAGGAAGCACTATCAAAGCTAGATGATGAAACACATGATGTGTGTGCATTTTTTATGGGCCAGCCTCCCTTAAAATCTCCTTCTGACATAACCTACCTTTATTTCTGTCCTCCAGCTCTTTCAAGACTTCTGTCTTCTAAGCAGGCAGAATCAATGCCCCAACCTCAAATAGTACCAGAACATTAGAGCTGGAAAGAACTTTGCAAACCAAGGCTTCTGATAATGTGAACTCTGTGGACCCTCTCCCCATAGATTTTCATAAAAATCAATCGTCTATATATTTCTTAGGACAGAAATTCTTAACTAGCATGTGTGTGTATATGTGTGTATATACATCCTATAGGCCCTGACTATTTCAAACCATGAGGTTTTCCGAACCACACCAGAAAGTCACTCTACTTGCCTTGAGAATCTATTAAAGGTCTTTAATTGCCTCTGATATTCCATTGAGTGGTTTGGGACACAGAAATGGTTTATAACACCAGGGGCAAACTTACATCCTTATTAAACACCAAGAGTGCTTATGTTCCCAAATTCATGCTAGGAGAAAATATACTAAAACATTAATGAGAGGTCTTCTCTGGATGGTGAGAATGTGGGTAATTTAAATTATGTTTTATTGTGCAGTTTTCTAATGATCTACAGTGAATATATATTTTGGAATATGAAAAAATAAGTTTTATTTTAAAAATAATAGATTACAAGGGAATGCAATCAACTTTATTTGAATCAATAGCTGATAAAACAAAAAATGGCTTATAATTTCAACGTCATGTCAGTTCTCCAGCCCTCTAGAGATAGAAAGACATCCTGCAAAGCCAAACTCCAGACCTCTAGTAGGTTCGACTGGGCCTGAGGATGACACAAATTAAGGTTATTTGTGTTCTGGATCTGATTTCCTTATCACTAGAACTAGAAAAGTAGATTTTCTATTTGCCCCAACCTCCATATCTGTCTCTTTCACAGAGACACCAGCTATTACCTTGTTCAAAATTGTTGACCACAGCAACTTCCTGTTTGTTTTTGTAAGTGTCTTTAAGCAGCTATGGAGATCTCATGATTTCTCTTGTGAGTTATGTTGCTGTGGCATGTTATAATAAGTTTTAATATTGAACCATCCTTGAGTTCTGAAAATTAACCCTCTGGGTTTCTGAGGGCTACTCTTTCAGTGTTAATTTGGACTCCAGAAAATATTTTTGATGGGATGGGGATTGGGGGACAAGGTTTATAGATCAGTTCATATATGATTGCTCTGTGGCCTGATATAAAGTATCAGGAGGGGAGGGGTAGCAAATGGGAACTGAAGTCTATGAGTAGGGTTTGGGCTTGCTGGATCAGTTCTCAGGATATCCTGTGTGGTAGAGAATTCAAGTAATAGGAGAAGTAGAAAGGCAACAAAAAGAAGTTAGAAAAGTTAAAACAATCTACATAATGAAGAGAGAGAAGAGAAAGATGAAAAAGATACATGAGGTGAACATTTGGGGCAGATCTCTGGGAAGTGAGAGCTTTGAAGTGGTCAGGAGAACTAGGGAAGAGGGGAAGGGGATTTGGAGAAGGGTTGCTCTCCCTCAATATGACCTGGATCCCCTTTAATAGTTTTTGAGTGATGTAAGCAAATATTAGATACTTCATTTTGGGAGTGGAGGGGGAATTTTAATTTCTGTTTTTGTTCCATTTTTCCTATCTTGTATTTTTTCTCTAGATTACAATTGCTAGATGTTTGCTTATATTTTTCAGCTAAGTAGTTCTTGTATTTGTTAGTTACCTTCATGACTGTCTTTATAATTCTTTCATTTTTGCTTTTATCTATTTGTTCTTGCTTTATTTTTTCTATTTTTTGAGTAATATACTGAGTTAATATATTTTACTGTTAAAATGTCTTTATTAATAGTTGAAATTTTAATGAAAATATTTATGATTATGAATCAAATTGCTGGGTTAGATTTGAGACTTATGGAGACTGTATTGGCTGTCGATAACAAGGAGATATTTCTTTTAATTTCAAGACCTGAACCATCAATTTTCCTTGTGTCCATCAGAGAAGACATATATATTTAAGGTGCTAAAATTAAGTGGTATGTTTATCCCTAGGGTAAGGCTTCGTTCCTTGTATGTTTCACAAATATTTTTTCTTCCTATTATAAATGAATAGCCTTTTTCCTTACCCAACTATAGCATTGAAATAATATGACCTAGGCAATGATCTGCTATTAGTTTTTTATATGATTTTAAACCTTAATGTTATCTCTTTAAGTTAGGAATTGGCATTTCAAATCTGTACAACAAAAAACTTCAATTGTCTCAGTTTTTTTTTTAATAAGGTACAATTTATCATCCCCTCCCTCCATGGGTCATGCTTTTGGTAAAGTCATCACCAAACCCAAGGCCATCTAGATTTTCTCCTATGTTATCTTCTAGGAGTTTTGTGGTTTCGTAATTTATATTTAGATCTATGATCCATTTAGATTTAACTTTTGTACAAGGTGTAAGTCTGTGTCTAGAGTCATTTTTTGCATGTGACTAAAGGATTAAAGTATTACCTTATGGGGAAATTTTTTAATATGAAGTAATCATCTCTTTCCTCACTCCTCGTCAGACAGTTTTTCTTCCTCTGACAGCTGGAGAGGGAGTAGGGTTATGGGAGCCAGAGCCATTGCCTTTCCTGAGCTGGGTGTGCCAAACTGTTTCTAACTCTAGTGTAACCGTCAGCAGAGGCCGCTCACCTCCTGTCTGTGCCTGTCTGCCAGTTCACAGACACCATGGAATGGGAGCAGTGTTCAGAAAACTGTGCATTTGCCTTCGCATCATAATCTCAAACTCACTTTAAAATTTGGGAAAAAATGTGTAAGGGCAGCCACCATCAATGTTAAGTGTGAAAAGTCAGTCCTTTGTAGAAGGCACGATTAAATTGTCACAGTTTGGGAATAACTTGTCACAGTGTGTGGTCTGCCTAGAGGCATTCTCCAAAATACCCCCAAATCCTCCAGGAAGGAATCTTTTCATCTTTTTTAAAATTCCAGTTTGCCTTCCAGAAGTCAGGCTAACCTGCTGAGTACAGCATTCTGTAAAGGCAGAGTTGATTTTACCATTACTGGTGGAGGGAGGAACACACCAGAATGATGTCTATTTTTTGAGAAAGAGATAGGAACTCATCCATGAAAGGAGGTAGGTACAGAGAGCATTCAACTTCCTAGACATACGCGTGAGCAGCTAGGATAGGGAGGTCTCTGGAGACAAAAGTAATTTTCTAGGATAGGTTTGCCACGAAAAATAGAAACTGGTCCCTTCAAGATAAGATTTGTTCCCCCTGCTGGGGCCTAGGAAATATGGTCTGGGTACAAAGGCACCAAATGAGCAACACCGAGGCTCCCTTTGTACCAGGCATCAACCCTGGCTACAATGTCATAAGGTAGGTGGCTTTAGTTTCACTTTGCTTGAGGAATTTACCACTCAGAGTGCTTATGTCACAGACCACCATAGGAAGTGGAGGAGGATAGGGCGATCAGGAATAGAACTCTTTCCTCACGTCCATGTACCTTATCCTAGGTATCCACACCTAACATGAGCCTTGAAATTCAGTCAAAGTATGTTAGGTGATAAGTTGAGAATGACTAAGCCTGGCTGAACTGGGAGATTAACTGAAGGCTAGGGCATGCTATTTGGATGACGGGACTTGTTTTCTCCGTCCCCAAGAGGAGGAGATTAGTGGGCATGGGAGAGGGGAAGTGGCTGCTGCTCCAGCTAGCTGTGAGGCTCTTGCCCACCTCTTCCCTCCCCTCTCATCCTGGGCAAACCTACCTGGGTGTCTGTGCTGAGCTGGGGAGAAGAAGCTGTAGGAGCCACCACTAGAATCTTTACCATGACAGTGCCCCTAGAGCAAGATCCTTGGCTTGGTGGTACGGGAGGCTGCCCATCGGGGCTCTATGAGGAGGAGGTGGGGGACAGGGAAGATGGGAGGGAGTCCTGGGTCCCAGAAGGCCTGGAATGAAGGAAGGTAGCCCCGGGTCTTCCCCCATTTCTGCAGGAGACTTCGAGATACCCTCCATGGTGGTGAGCTGGTCTGAACCTTGCCTGGATTTTGTACCAGGGACAGAGCTGGGGCACGGGGTCCTGGTGTGGGGCCCTCCTCAGGGTTTGGGGTTGTGGGAGGCTTGGGCCCGGAAGGTGCTGCTAATCACTGGATCCAGGCCTAACACGATCTGGACTAGGATTGCTGGCTGCTACTCCTACCTGGGTGAGGGCATCGTGCTGGATTGTGGCTAGTGAATGCAGCTCACCCAGGCAACCAGGCTGTGCTTGGATGCCCAGAGGCTGGGCTACGAAAGGGGGCCCCATAATTTCCTTGGGGCCCCAGGGCAGCTAGTCTAAAAGTGTATTTGTTGTTGTTCTATTTTTGTCGCCTTGTGGTGGAATACCTGTGCCTATTGTATCTTCAGTGATTAATACTGATTTTTCTTAGCCATACTAACTTAAGTGACCTACATTTTAGAATCTAGGGCCTAGGTGACAGCCACACTAGAAGATTGGAGTGTCTGGATTTGAATCCCAGATCCATGGTTTAGCAGCTACGACAAGTTGTTTAACTTCTCTGATCCTTGGATCTCTCACCAGTAAACAGAGAAACTGTAATAGGTCACCTTGTAGGATCACCGTGACGACTGAATGAAATAATGAGAGTAAAGCACTTGGTAGCTGGTCTCTATGATAATTATGGCAAATAGTTGTTTTCCAAGGAAACATTCTTGTGGAATTGGTTTAATTTGTTCATCTGAATTATTGGTTTCTTTTTTGATAAGGAACTACATAACAATGAGCAGGCGTAAGAAAATATTCATTTGATAGATACCAAATATGCTTAGGACAAAACAAGACATCCTTGACAAAACAAGTCACTTTTAAATTTAAATTTTTTATATATTTTATTTTTTTAATTACAGTTGATATCTAATATTATATTAGTTTCAGGTATACAGAATAGTGGTTAAACATTTATATAACTTATGAAGTGATCCCCCCAATATGTCTAGTACCCACCTGACATCATAGATAGCTATTACAATATTATTGATTATATTCCCCATGCTGTACTTTACATTCGTGAAAACAAATTACTTTTAATTCAAAAGAATTTTGAGAAAGGAAATAACTTAGCTTCTCGTCCAAAGATAAGAGCTTACAATGATAGTTTCCATATCGATTAATAAACTTACGTTTTTAAAGTGGAAAAATAATCTGGCAAGTGAAGATTTAAGGTGAATTCACTCCCCAGGTGTCTGGAGCAACAGCCAATTTCAAGATTAAACTCCCAGTTATTTGGCTAGGGGCACATTAAAATTCCAACTCAATTATCGGTCCCGTATGGAAAGTAAACAATTTGTATAATTACAAACACCTGTCCTATCATAGCATCCACACTCTGAGTCCTTTACTGTTTTCCACATGTTCCATCACAAATCCTATGAGATTTTAAACCAATGGGACTAATAGCAAAGATGATCAACAGGGCATCCTCTTTCTTTCTGTGGTCCATTTCTTTATGGATGGGGCTACTCTATATACACATAATTGTGTTTTGCATATTATCTACTCTTTTATTTAAAACCTGAAGAGGAGTTTTAAAAACAAGCAAAGGACCTTTAAAAATAAATGCAGGCAGGTTCTTTGCTTACAATCACATTTCTAGGCTAACCTGAAAGGACTTCGTATTATAATTAAAAGTGTTTTGAATTGCTTTTCAGTTTCTCATTACTGTATTCATATTACTTCTGTTTCTTGAGAGAAAACCTAATTTTTGTCTTTTTAACAGAATTACCTGATTGCACAGTTTTTTTCAACCATACAAAATCCAGCATTAAAAATGAGTCAAGGGAAATAATTACGACATGTAGACAGGGAAGAGGTAAATGATGTGATACATAATTCTTGTGCTTGAGGTATTTAATTTGACCTCAATAGAAAAAGGACTTTAATGAAGAAAAATTGCAATTTAATCCGCAATGTATTTTACTGTAGACAGTTCTATTGACAGAATTTATATAATGTTTTTCCGATTCATTTGGTGTTTAACAAAGGGATTACTTTACTTCTTGCATCTAAATTCATTGTTGTATTATTCTTAAATCTGGATTTTTATTGACTGGTGAGATAAGTAAAATAAATATAGTGAGAGATTTTACATATAAAAATTGGACATCTCCAGAAGGCAACAATAAGTAAGGACATATAGGAAAAGTAAATTCGTGTGTATGTGTGTGTGTATGTATAAAATGGTGGTAGAAGGAAAACATGGAGGATTTTCCTTTATAGTGGCATTTCAATAAGAATTTTAGAGGGAAAAGTCGATTTAGTCAGCCATCTTGAACTAGAAACATAATTTTTATGAGAAAAGCAATCTATATTTAAAAAGGAATCAAGGACAAATAAGACAATACAGTTTGGTTTACATTAAAGTGTTAATATATTATAAAGTCACTAAATGCACACTGAAAAGTTACCATAGTAACAGTAATTTTTATGAAATAATTTTACATACTAAATTCTCGAGTGATAACATGCTTTGTTATTTGCTTAAAGGCATCTTTAGTTCTCTTACAATCTCCTTGGAGGATAGAAAAGGGAAAGGATTGAAAACAATAAATTAATTTTACTCATTTGACTCATTTAAGCGCCCCCCCACCCCCAAAAAATATATATTATGCCTACAGCACCTGGTCTTCCTAGGTGATCTCTCGTCTAACCACGCCCGACCTTGCTTAGCTTCTGAGATTAGACGGGATTGGGCATGTTCAGGGTGGTATGGCCATAGACCAAAAAATATATTAATTGGTAGGATCAAAGGATGGTTCACAGGATTGAAGGAAATGTGGAAGAGGGGGGCTTTAGAAAGATCAGGAATATGGAGCAACTGAGGACCTGGCAAGTAGTAACCATGAGACAGCCTCATCAGGGCAACCAGAAGGATGAGTGAGGCTCTTACCATTTTTAGTTTTGTGTCCCTGTTTTAACAGTTCAGATTCTAGGAAGTTTCTGCTCTGCCTGGTTTGAAAAAAAATTCTACATACACTCACACAAATGCACACACACATATACATTTTTTTTATTATAGGGGATTCTTACAGAGAGATTCTCTGTAAGAAGAGGGTTTTGCAGCCTCTTTCAGACTATAAATTATAAGTTATAGATAATAGACTAGGATGGCCACATAAGAAATGCCAGTTTCAAATGGAAAAACGTATTATGCTCGAACAGTTTCATTCCTCTGTGCAGTTTTCTTAAAATTTGTCTTTGAGATTTTCTTTTATCCTTCATGTGTCTATGTCTTCCTAATATCTTATATTGTTTTTATTTCTGAACTTTCATTAGTGAAGTTCATTCATGAGGATGTTCTGCTTTATTATGTTTTCTTCCAGGGACCTTCACTGTGGCATCTCCCATAGCCCTTCCTCCCTCCTAGGCAATGTCTAAAATACTACACATTTCTAAAACTCACTTTCTTCCTTTCCTTCTGTTCTATTTTCTTATTGTCCCCCTTTCAAGACCAGCTAACTATGAAAACAGAAAATGTTACTGTATTCTTAGTTAATAGTGAGTTCGTGTTACTTTTGGAAGATTGCATTATTGTTCCCAATTCTTCAATCCACCCCTGTGTTCCCACCCTTTGCCATGTGAGTTTTGTTTCCTCTCACTAGGGATGGAGTATATTTATCAATCCCACAGGTGTCAGAATAGGCCATGTGATTTCCTTTTGTTAATGGGATGTTAGTAGATATAATCATAGCAAAGGCTTCAGATATGCTCATGTGTTTTAGCTTGCCCTCTGGTACTTCTGCAAAGCCATAAACACATCCTGGATTCACCATTATTACCAGAAGAATAAAGACTTGTGGAGCAGAGCTGCCCCAACTAACTAACACACTCATAGCATGAGGCTGAGCTGTACCAGAAGACCTGGAGACTTATGAACATGAAAATAAATACTTCCTGTTGCATGCCTCTTGGTTTGGGGGTGATCTGTTAAGCAGCATTTTTGTGGCACCAGTTAATCGATACCTTAGTTTTCCAGTGAACGTGTTTTCATTTAAACTGAAGTATTCTAGGGTCCATGCCTTAATATTTGTGCATATTTTATAGAGATTCATGCAGAGTGGAGAGAAAATGCTGGGTAGAAGTTGTCTTGTGGGATCCCTTCATTGTATACCAGGAGCAAAAACCTACTAAATAGATGCTGGTTTCCCAAAATAAATAGTCAACTTATTAGAAAAGTGAAGTAGATTCTAAAAAGCCTTTATAACACAATATAGTTATCCAGAATTCTTTTCCAGCTAAGAATGTTTTTATTATAATTCTAGTATAGGTTAGAGTGTGGCTCTAGTTATTATAAACTTGTAGGGCTTTGATGGATTCTTGAAACTGCTTAATATGGTCCCCAGCAAATTTCTAGGCAGATGTCTTTCAAGGGGAAAGTTGTCAACACTTTTCTGGAACTTGCCCTGTCTAAGGATTGACTCTTGAGTTCAAAACTCTAGGGTTTTTTTTGGGTCTGTAAAAATCATTGTTAAGAATCCCGGCATTTGTGACAGCAGGAAGTATATAGAGGAGTGCTCATCTGTCATCTGTATCTTTTAGGAGCTTATACTCTGAGATGGCAGCATGAATTATATTTTTAAACTTTTTTTTTATGCCTACAAAAACCCCTACTTCTATAAAATAGTCAAACACATAAATAAATGACACTTAAGTAAAAGTTCTCAGTAATCCTACACCTAGAGATAACTGCTCCCAATTCCTTTTCTAGGATCAGATTCTAAACCAACATAATTGGTTATTTGCAATTGCTGAAAGCAGTTAAAACTTGGAAGAAAAACTTAAAAAGTGTATTGGATAACCAGTTAATTCTAACAAATCCAGGTGTTAGAAATTCATACTCTTTACTCAGGAGTGAGCCAAAGTTTTGCTTTCACTGTACAATTTTAGTATAAACTCTGAGTAGAAGCAAGACATTAGAAGGGATAAATACTGCTAGAAGCCCGTGTGATGACAGCTATAAGAAGTGACAGGTACCATTCTACTCTGAGGGTGGATTCAGAAAAAACATTTTAAAAGACCCAAGAATTTAAAAAAAGATATTGATCCAGAGCCTTTTAGAATAGAGGTGAAGGCTCAGTGATTCTTCAAAAATTCCTGAAGGCAGTCCCAGGAAAAGAGCTCATCTTCGTAATAATGAAGGTCCTGAGCCATAGGAAAAGATCATTATTGCCCAGTCTGCTGAAAGAGGAAAATTGTTATGCAGTTTAGGAAAAATTTCATCAAAATGTATAAAATTTAAAAATTAAATGTTTAAAGGGCAAACTCCAGTTACATGAAGATAATTGGGAAGCCCATTCTTTGCCTTTAGACTAAATCCAGTAGTTCATTTCATTCTTCTAGTTGGGGTGGAGAAGCAGTGTGAGTCTATTTCCCAGGATCCCTTGCAGTTGGATTGGCCATGAGACTAAGCTGTCTCCAGGTGAATGTGAGTGGAAGTGAAGATCTGGCCCATACACAACATCTTCCTCCATCTTCTCCCAACTGCTGGTGGGATGTAGGTGTCTGGGGAAACCTGAAAAGCCATATCGTATGTTCAAGATGATGAAGCCTCCATCAACCTAGTTTCTGTCCTTTCTGCTTTTCTCAGGCTACTTGGACTTTTAAATGAGAGAGTTGTTTTTATTTTGTCCAGCTATTGAGAAAATGAGGTTTATTTTTACAGTGGTAAGCATTACTTTCACTAATAGAGTAACAGTCCTACCCGAGGAAACCTGGCAATCTGTGGAGATAGTCCAACCCCACTTATTTGTATTTTTTGTGTGTGACATCTCATTGCCACTAAAACATGGTAACAAATTGACCTGGTGTGGCATAGTATCTTCCCCATCGTCCAGTGACTGATGACTAGAATCATGCAGGAAGCCCAGTTCTCTAGGTTTGGGCATCACATAGTCACTGGTTTTGGCCTTGAATGAGGTGTCAGTGGGCCTGGCTGGATTTCAGTTGTACAACTTTTAAACTTTTGTGGAAATGATTTAAATTTTCTTTTACGTCTTACAGCATAGGTCTATAATTTTCTTCCAATCTGCATCCTCCACATTTCCTAAGTTTATCTTAGTGATTATTCTTGTGTGTAAAGGGATTCTATTGCTACTGGAGTAAGATTTATATTATATTTTTGGCTTATTGCTAATATATAGGAAAATTGGTAAGTAATTTGGGTAATTTTTTTCATAACTACCCATTAGTGAATGTTCTGACTAGTTTTGATAGTTTGGCAGTTAATATCCTGAAGTTTTAGATAGACTCACATGTGATAATTCTTTCTCTTTTCTGATATTTATATTTGTTTCTTTTTGTTGCCTTCTCCCTATGCCCATTTGCCAAAATATTCAAGGAAATGTTAAATAGTAGCTGTAATATTGGATATTCTTGTTTTGATCCTACAACTTATAAGGGGTTTGATTTCTCATTTTCTGTTTTTCTATTTAGGGTTATTTAAATTTTGTTAAATGAAAGAAATTGTTTCTTAAGTTTAATGCTCTGTAATACATTACAGAGCATAAGAATTACCTCTACCTTTAAAATGTGTTATTTTCAAATTATGTCAACTAGGATATGGGAGAAAATCACATAAATCCTTTTTTTAGAAAGAAATAAAATTTTAAGAACAGAACTACAATTTTCCTCTTTAAGTATTGTCAACTTATCAGTAAAGCACTTGTTAACTAGATTTTGAAGGTTCAAGAAAAATCTCCAAGACAAATGCATTTGCTTGTATTGAACTAGCTGTTCTCTAGCTCCTGATACCCAAGGAGAAGTTAAGAATTTTTCTAATACTAAAAAGTCCTGTTAATTGCTTTTCTGTAGCACACAGTAAACCATTTTTAAAATTTACTGTTTCTAACACTTATGAAATATTGTTTAGATAAATTATATTATTTTAATAGTGGTTTTTATGAAGAGGCATAATGAATGGCTCCATTGTTGTTGTTTGTTAATGATTCACAGTAAATTCCTAAGACCTTCCTTAAAGGCTCATTGTAATCAACATTCATATAAAATCATACACCTGATTTCTTCTATGGTAGTAGATTAAAAAAAAGAATTCTTGGCAGTTTTGCCCCTTGAAACTTAAACACAATGCAGTAAGTAATAGGGTGAGATAATTATGTGCTAATAGATAACCCCAAATTGCAGTGTAAAACAAAGTCATTAAGGCAATGTATGACATGGATTTAATAAACTTATTTGGCACATATTATGTTGAGAATTAGGCACACACTTCTGAGTTATGTGCATGACCCACTTTCCTCAGTTCTATTCTCTTCCCGAGCTTTCTCTACCTCCCTTTCTACTTTGAGAAACTCACTCAGTCTAATCTCTCATTAATTAACTTCCTTGGCTTCCTTCTTTTCCTTCTCTTCCATTCACTCTCCCAGCTCTAAGACTGAAAGCAGTTGAGGCCACTCTCATTTAGCCATAAGGTTTTAACTTAGGGGAATAAAAGAATTAGAGGGTAGGGTATTAGGTTTAAGAGAGTGTTTTTCAATGGACATAGGGAGTGTTGGTCAGAGCAAGAGGCAAAATCTCTCTTTTTTTCCCCCCACTGGTGTCCTATGAAGCTCTTCCCAACTCTATGAGAATACTTTCTTTTTCAGAATGACATGGGCATTCCGAGGACCCCCAAGTCAGTAAAGGCTGGGAAGGGTTCAATTCACCCAAACAGCTTCTCTCCCATCATTGAAATTCTTTTCACAATATCAGTTGGTTATTTTCTTTCACATTTGTACAAGGCATGTATGGCATGAGTCATAGTAAGAAACTCATCATGAGAATGTGCCAGATTGTAAAGTAGATTTTCTTTTTTCTCCCTAATGGCAGATTCAAGGTTCTGAAATTGCAGTGATTCAGTAAGCTGAAGAGTATGATTTTTGAAGCCCCCATACTTTTTTTTTTGGCTAATGTAAACTGCATTTTTGACTATAAAAATTAACTAAAATTGTCATTTAATTTAGACATTCTCAAGTTTAATGCCCCTACAGAGCTGTACTCTTCAAATGGAAAATGAAAGGTACAATTACACCATAAATGGGTGCAGGGAGGGGATCACAAGTGCAGATAGGACATGCTGCTTTAGTGTTAGTGTGTGTGTGCTGTGTGTATATGTTGAGTATGTGCTGTGTGTGTGTAGTTTGTGTGGCATGGGTTTCTTGTGTTACGTGTGTGTATCTGTGGTGGATGTGTAGTGTATGTTTTGTATTTATGGTGTATTTCTTGGTGATGAATATGTGTGTGCGGTGGTGTGTGTGTGGAGTGTGTGTGCATGTGAGTTATATTTCTGGTGTGTATTATGTGTGTGGTGTTTGTGTGTTTGCCTGTGGTGTAAGTGCATTGTTTGTGTAGTATGTGTGTGTTTTGTGTGTGTGTAATGAATACGTGGGGTATGTGTGTGTGTGTATGCAGTATTCTGCAGGAAGCAGAGACGGAGAGCTTAGAGTTTTTGTTTTGAGAGTATCTCTGAATTGAGATCACTTGGTAGAGTCTTTTCAAATGTTTCCTCTCTCCAGAATTATTTGGAAGTTTTCTTAAGCCTAAGTATTTGTTCATTTTTAGGATGAAACTTTACATATTACAAATTATATTAAAGTAAAAGAGTTTTTGCATTACTGTAATTTTGGCTGACATTATAGTTTAATTTAGCAAACAAAGCCACTTGTATTCGGAGTTATTACATACTTGGAGCTTCAAGAGGACCCATCTCCTCTGTCCCTGACTTGTAAGTCTGTTTCCCCTTGTCAGTTGCAACCATTTCTTTCTCTTTGGAGGAGGTTGTATGGGATGATATGCCTCATTTTGGCATCTCTCCCCGTTGGCCCTGTGTCATCCTCTGGGAGACAGTGTAGCTTAGGAGCTACGAATGGGACCTCTTGTGTCAGAACACTTGGGTCTAAGTGCTGGCTCCATCAAATGAGTGAGGGCTTAACCTCGATGAGTTTCTTCATCTGTGAAATGGGGTAATAGTGGTACATACCTCATAGGGCTGTTGGGAGGCTTATATGAGATGGTGATGTAAACATAGGGCTTGAAATATAGTAAATATACAATAAACGTGTGCTTTAATGATGCAGGGGGTCTTGTATGGATATGGCTGTGCCTCTACAGGTATAGGGAAGAGGGGAGTGGAAGATGTTGGTAAAAAAGAAAGCTTGACTAGGTGAGCTAGGTGGGAAGGACATCACAGTCTCATCTAAGCATGATGCAAATCTTTCAAGATTTACTGTGAATTTATTCCACTTGGCCTGCCTATACCACTTGGATTTATAAGTGACCTCTCAGCTCTTGTATCAGTGTTGCCTGATCTCTTGGTGGGGTTAATAATACATCACTTAAGGAATGCCCACTAGGGGTTTTGAAGATGTCTATAGTTCTAGGTCTGGTCTAATGCTAGGGCAAAAGTACTCTCCTTCACCTGTTAAAACTGGCTATACCATCTGTTTCCTGCTCTGGAATAGGTGTCTCAGCAATGCAGAGCTGTACTCAGAGTATTAAACCCCCCGCGAAAACACTGGCACATTTATATAAGTCACTATGACTAACATGCAGTTATTTGGCACAATTTTCAGATGAAACTTCACATTTTGTCCCTGCTATTTCTGGTCCCCTGTGTAGACATTAATGTCTGAGCAAAGTGTCTGTTAGAAGGCTCTGGATGCTGAAACAGGCTGTGGGTGCAGAGTGTCTGCTGTGATCATTTGTTTTTGCTCATCCATCCTGTTTATTGAGGCGGATCTTGAGGCCCTCTCCTGGTATGAGGAATGCAAATTGTGGGTTCAAGGGGCTTGTGGTGGGTGGGTAGGGAAACACCAGAGGAACTCAAAACCCTGCACTTGTCTAGTACTATAGCCACTGCGAAAGAGTTTTGTGAAGATGCGGAGTGCACAGCCAGCTGTAAGGATACCAGTGAGGACAACTGCTGCACCCACGATGCCAACGTCACTCCTGCCACTGGCCTTCATGGTTAGTGCTGGTCTTTTAGATCGCTGTTGGCTTTTTGCTGAATGTCAAGAATTAATGATGAGGGGGCAGTCATGCTAAGTTTTTATCAGAACTTAACTTCTTTCTCTCTTTTTTTTCTCCTATCTTTTCTCTCTGACCTTTGTCTAGACCCCACAGATAAAGGGATGTCTTTAGCATCCCTACCTCCAGGCAGTCCTCAGTCAGTGTTCATGACAAAGCCTTCTCTTTAGACCCAATTGATTCCACCTCTCTTCCACCCATCTTCTCTTCCAAGGGTTCTTCATTATCTCTCCAGCAAGATTAGGATCAACAGCTTCACCTTTTTTCAGGCCCCTCTCCAGGCATCCTCAAACTACTTTCCCTCTCTTATTTCACTTTCTCTCTACCAGTTTTTCCAGGAGCATTTTCTTGGATAATGTTTCATCCCATCTAGGTTTTCTGCCACTAAGCTTGTGTCGGGCTTAGTTATGCCTGCAGTGTCCTCTCTGTTTAGCTCACCAAGTCAAGTTCTCTTTTTTATGAAGATAACTCCTATATCTCACTTCTAACACATTTTTGTTCACTGTTTGAAAGGAAGATGACCACTTTCTCTAGACCCTACGTATTCAACTTGTAACAAATGTGATTATGCCTTTGATCAATTAATCAATGAAGAAATCAGTATTTGAAGAATGTTATTGAGCAAATATAAGTTCTGTCCCTTGATATATAGCCTTGCTTTTAAGAAGTTTGTCAAGTTAGAGAATATTAGTATCTATATCAATAAAAGAACAGAAAACAAATGTATATTAATTTTTATAGTCTACCTACATCAAAGAATTGAGGTGCTTACAATGAGAGATAGCTCTATAGAATGTTGTAATAATAAAGATCAAGAGCCATGTAATTGATAATTAAAAAGGAAATTTAGTTTAAGATAAGTTGTTGGGCTTGAGTACAAACTTTAGAATTGGGCTTCCTGGAAGTTAAGAAAAAATAGAAACACAATGAATTATATAGTTTCCATCTTGTAAGAGGATATATATCAGTTTGCAAACACTGAATTTTTTTTTGGCATTAACTACTAAGTAGAACTTAGAAGGTTTCATGAAAAATTCTCTATCCTCATGAGATTTATAGTTTTAGTAGACGAGAGAGTCAACAAAGTGAATAAATAAAGTAACATTAGGTAGTAATGAGTGGTTTGAAACAAATAAAGTGGATTCATGTGTAGAGAGTGCTGGTGAAGAGGTGACAGCTGGGCTGGTACCTGAATGATGAGAGGGAGTGAGCCACGCAAAGAGCATTTCAGAGAGGGAATGGCAAGTTCCGAGGCCCAGAGGCAGGAGAAAACTTGATATATTTGAGAAACATCCAGTTTCTCAAATACATAGTGTAGGAGATACAACAGTGGTGGGGATGAGTGGCAGGGGACTAGTAGGAGATGCACTTAGAGAAGGTAGCCACATATGTATGGCTTTGTAGAGATTTTGATTATTTTTCCAAGTGTCATTGGGGAACTATCAGAAGTTTTGAGCAGCAAAGTCTTATCATCTTTTAAAATGTCTGATTATAATTTCCACTAGCTACTATATAGGGAATAGTGTGCAGGAGGCAAGAGTGAGAACAGGGAGACCAGTTAGGAGGTTATTACAAAGGTCTGGGTGAGAGGCGAAAGGTTTTGGTCCAGGACGAAGCTGGTAGGGGTGATGTTAAGTGTTCAGGTTGAAATAGAATCAACAAGATTTGCTCATTAGCTATGTGAAAGGAATGAGAAAAAGAAAGGAATTGAGATTGCTCTAGGTTTTTGTCTTGAGCGAATGAATGAATGGTGATCCATTTATTGAAGTAGTAAAGATTAGATATAAGCAGGTTTGGGGAACAAAACCAGGAGTTCCATTTTGGGCATGTTCAATTTGCTTTACTTTTGAGATAACTCAGTTGAGAATTGAAGTGGACAGTTGGATCCATGAGTATGGAACTCAGGGAAATGATATACATTTGGGCATCAGCAGCATACTCAAGTTGTGTCTGTCACTGTTTCAATGGAACACTTAATATAGTGGACAAGGTTTTCAATAGGGATTAATATAGAAACATTTTCAAATAGCCACTTGGTGACTGTATCAGTCAGGGTTCTCCAGAGGAACAGAACTCATAGGATTTGTATATAAACAAACATAAATAAAATATGACTTATTATAAGGAATTGGGTTATGTGCTTATGCAGTTTAAGAGGTTCCAAGATCTGTAGCTAGCAAGCTGGAGTCCCAGGAGAGCCAATATATAGTTCTAGTCTGAGTCCAAAGGCTGAAGAACTAGGAAAATAGATGGTATAAATTTTAGTCTGAAAGCAGGCTGTCCATAGAGCCAGTGTTTTTCTCCAAGTCTAAAGGCTGGAAATGACCAATATTGGAGCTCAGTCAGGCAGGAGTTTCATCTTACTCATCCTTTTTGTTTTACTCAGGCCTTCAATTGGTTGGATGAGACTCACCAAAACTGAGGAGGGAAATCTGCTTTACTCAATCTTCTTATTCAAATGTTAATCTCATCCAGATATACACCCAGAATAATGTTTGTCCAAATGTCTGGGGCACCCCATGGCCCAGTTCAGCTGACACATAAAATTTACCACCAAAGTGACAATAAAGCATTACATCAAATTATAGTTCTATGAGGAGTGTATGTGGCTAAAATAGACGTTCTAACTTTTCTAAGGTTAGAACTTATAAACTCCAGAGGCAAGCTTGGCTTGCATGGTAATTTTTTTTTTTTAATCATGAAAGAACTTTAGTTTTTTCCTTATAGAACTTTAGATTTTGAGCAGAGCTGAATCCAATGAGCCTGCCAAAATGAATGCCAGATAAATAAATTAATTGACCTAGTGAATGAAGTTAGTTATCAATCCATTAGACATTTATAAAAATTTTTTAATTAGCCTAATACTACTCATTTGGAAGAATATCACATAAACAGATAAATTATGATTCAATGGGGCTAGTGCCTGGCCACCACCTGGATGTGAGGAATGAGCTATGGAAGAACAAATGAGGAAGAGACAATTCTGAAGGAGCAGGAGGTAGTGGTCAGAGAAGGATTCAGAGACCAGTTTTTTTTTTTTTTTTGCGAGGGGAAGGAAGCAGAGGAGTTGTATATAGAGAAAGGCATGAAGGTATGGGAGATCCTGAAGTGTATAGACAAGAGTGAGAGGTTCAGCGTAACTTGTATGTAGCATGCACTGTGTAAAGAGGAGAAAACAGACCAATCGGACCTAGAAAGTGAAAGACCTTATATTCCAGCCTAAAGAGCTTGGATTCTCCCCAGCAGGCCAGTGGGTGTCCACCTTTAGTGGGCACAAGAATCAGCTGGAGAGCTAATTAAAAATGGGGATTCCTAGGCCTCCTCTCCAAGGAGAAGGATGCGGTAGGTCTGGGGCATAGGAAGCAACAGCTTAATGAGCTCTCTAGCTGATTCCAGTGTAGTTGGTCCACAGACTCCATCATTGCTATGGGCTATGAAGGCTTTTAAGACTATGGGCTATGAAGGCTTTTAAGAACATGGAGTGACGTGACCTGATTAATTTTTAGGAAGATAATCCCTCAAACTGTATGGAAAATAGCCTGACTTCACTAGCAGGGAAAACATATAGGATGTTGCTATAAGCATTCTGGTGAGAGATGGTGGGACTGGAGCTAAAGCATTAGTGGGGGATGAAGAAAAGGGCTGAATCTAAGAGACCTGAGTTAGAATATACAGTTGATCTGAACAGGTAAGGGGCTGAGAAGATTGAAGGTTGATTCTCTCTAGTTTAGAAGAATGAGTGATTAGTAATGGCTGACACTTGGAAACTATTGGTTGAATGAATGAATGAATAAATATAGGACAAAAAGTAAATGAGATAAGGTAAGAAAGAAATTTCAGTTGAGATGTACATTTAAATTCAATACAAAAAATATTGATCTGGTATTTGTAAGGGAAGTTCACACAGGTTTGGAGATATGGATTTGGAAGTTGTTAACGTAGAGAGAGTTCTTGAAGCAATAGTAGAATTTGAGACTACTCAGCGAGACAGTGTAAACCTTAAAGAGAAGAAAGCGAAGGATGCAAACCTGCGGGTTTGTAGGACAGACAGGACAGCTAGCTGGCATAGAGGGGAAAGTGGCTGAAAAGAAGTTAGAGGATCAAGGGGAGGCATGTTTTGCAAAGTTTTTAAATTAAAGGAGTTCCAGGAAGTATATTGTGTGTATGAGTGTGAATGTGTGTGTGTGTAAAAGGGAGAAAGAAGGTATGTGTGTGTGTGTGTGTGTGTATGTGTGTGTGTGTAGAATATATTGTCAATATGAATGCTGAAGTATGTTCTACCAACAAACATTCTTTTTACTAATGTAGTTTGCTTGTAGATTTATTTCTTTTAAGGTCACTCTGAATCATGATAGAAAAACTAGATCAACAGCACAAAGAAAGATAGTAGTTTTCCTATTTGCTGTTGCTGGAGGGCAGTACTTATTTCTTACAAGTAAAAGCTGTTTGACTTATTTAGGTGTGAGGTGGGCTGGGACATATTAACACCTGTCCTCACAGCATTTCTTTCTTAATAGCAGTTAAGTTAGAATTATCCTTGTTAGCCTTGTTTTGATTTCTAACCCAGGCAAACACTTTTCAGATCGTTATTAGACTTATTTATATTAATATTTTTTTCTTTAAATTCTATTCAGGAGTGTTAACCATTTGTATCTTGGGTCTTAGTTGTTTTTTGGCTGGATATTTGTATGTTCCTTATATGTTAAGGGCATTAATAGCCCTTTGTAATCCTTATCATAATCATTTTTCTAAACAATCATCAATATAGTGACGGAAAGGGAGTGTTAATCATCGTTAGAGCAGGCTCTACATCAAATTCTGAGGCTCATTAGCCAGGCTTGTCTTCTGGCCCTTACCCTTTTGTCTACATTTCTGGGAGGTTCTATACGCCAGCCCAAGGTAGGCCTCCTTATAGGGTCAGCACCCTTGAAAACAAAGAGCACCTGAAAGTAAACTGAGTATGAGCTTATGGATCATATCAGCTCTATGACTTAGCTTTCTTTCTTTTACCTCAGAACTCAGGTAGGCATAACTGGAACATTGAGTTTGCAGCTGAATGCCAGGAGAGTTGTTCTGAAGGCCTGTCTAAAAGGAAGATGTGGATGTATTCATGTTTGCTGGAGAAACTGGAGTCCAGTTGTCCAGTTGTGTAAGTATAGACCATCTCTTATAATTACTTCCTCCGAAGTATTAAATTCAGCATCAGATGATTATTTAAAAACAATTAGGTCTGAGCTCCATTGTAAGGGGGAAGGTGAAAGCTACAATTGTAAAATTTTTCAAATCTCATTTTCTAATAGTTCATTTTTAGTATTTTTGTTGTATATCGACCTCATTTACCGGTAAACTTGAAATATTTATTTTTTTAAAATAGAGTATCTTCTCTGAGAGAAGTTGTCTTAGCATTGGTATTTCTACTTCCTTAAATGGAAGAATCCATCAGTGAAAACTATATAGGGAGATTTCTTTGTGGAAAGATTTTAAAATGATAGATTTAGTATCTTTAATGGCTAAATTTTTATTCAGATTATATGTTTCTTCATATATCAGCTTTGCTAAGTTATTTTCTAGGAGTTTATCCATTTTATCTAAACTTTCAAATTTATTGGCATAAAGTTTTTCTAATATCCTATTAGTATATCTTTAATGTTTGCAGGCTCTGTAGTGAGGTCTTCATTTTTATTCCTACCATTGGTAATCTGTGCCTTTTCTGTTTTTTCTAGATTAGTCTTGCTAATAAAGAATTGCGAATTTTATAAGCCTTGAAGAGAAATCAGTGTATGTCAGACTTCCTTTCCTTCGCCTCCCCTCTTCAGAAGTCTTGGCTATTTAAGTCCTGGCTGCCTTGGCAGGCCTCAACTCCTGTTTTTCCTTCCCAATTCCATGAGAGTACTGGTTCTCTGCCTCTCAGCATCCATTGTCTGCCGGCTTCTCAGCACCCTTATACTTTTAACCCCCGCACCCCCACAACCCTTGCCACTGTTAAGAATCATCATTGCCTTGAGGGGTAAAGAGGTGAATAGAAAATTGGACTTACTTTAGTGAGCTTCCCTTCTCCTCCTCCTCCTCCTCCTCCTCCTCCTCCTCCTCCTCCTCCTCCTCCTCCTCCTCCTCCTCCTCTTCTTCTTCTTCTTCTTCTTCTTCTTCTTCTTCTTCTTCTTCTTCTTCTTCTTCTTCTTCTTTTTCTTCTTCTTCTTCTTCTTCTTCTTCCTTCTTCTTTTTAGAATGTTAGCCTTTTAAATCTTGGTTATTTTGACAGCTTTCTGGTATCTTTAAACAGATGACTGAAGCCCCAAACCCTGTAGCCCTCACTTTCTAATTCTCTCATCTCACCCTACCCCCCATCCCTAGGCAACCATTAATCTACTTTATGTATCTATAGTTTTGCCTGTTTAGACATTTCATATTAGTGGAATCATATAATATATAGTCTTCTTTTACTTAGTATGTTTCAAGGTTTATCTATGTTGTAGCATGTACCAGTACTTTATGCCTTGGCAAGTTGTCATAATCCTTTCTAAGTCTGAATCAGCTTTCAACATTTTATCCTTTTCATTTCCAATGTTGTGTAATATCTCTGAGAGTTCCCCTAACCTGAGGTTTTATTTTGCCAGTGTCACTTCCTCTGAGACATATTCATGTTTTTTGTCACAGCCACTTTTATATTTGAGAGCATCATAACTACCTGTCTTAACTAATCTTTGGAATCTGGGTTTAGATTTCACAGCAGCATCCTTATTTGTGCTAGTCATTTCATTAGGTAGTTTAACATTAATCAATTCATGGCAACATCTGAATCAATGAAAGCAGTCTTTACTGGCAGTAAAAAGTTCTTTTTTGACCATTACTATATATTTTTTCAATATGGCAGCTACTTTTAACACTTTGGCCTAAATGTTAGGCAGACCGGTTGTGATTATTTTTTTTTGCAGCCTTCAATCCAAGTAGAAGTAAGCACTGCAATTCAAACATAATTGGCTCTCTGTTCCTACTAAAGTTTAAAATATGTCAAAGCAACTTTACGTTGTTTTTCATATTCGTTGAATTTTTCCAATGTAGTTTATACCATAACTTCATGAAAGCCTAGCTCTTGTCCAACCTTTGCTTTTCTGTTAGCATTTTTCAAATTTTCTGATCACATCCAGTTATACTTTCAGCATTATAACTTCTTATTTTTTTGCTGCTCTTTAATCTTTGTTGTAAAACATTTCATGAGCTTATCATTGGGAGATAAGGAGGCAACACAATTATATTCTAATGTCTATGTAAGAACTGAATAACGAATGCACAGTGGCCCATCATTTACTCATAGTTAATATACGGTGGTAACTGAAATCTGAATTGTTTAATTGAATGGTGTTATTTAACTAAACCATGGAAACTGAAATTTGTACCTCTTGGAATGATGCAAAGCAAGGGATACCTGTAATCTACTTCAATGACTCACTTATCTTTAAACCGCACTTAATAATCTTGGATCACAAACTAACTGAATATTTTATTTGAGTAAGAGTCTCAAGGCTATACCACTCTAGCCTTTGAATTTAAAAATTATAGTAGCTGCTCTGATTCCTGTAATTGTCTCCTCAAAATGAGGTCTCCTCCTTGCTTCCTACCTCCACTAATGAAGTCTTGAGCAGCTCTGCCTCTGACATATGTCATTTCCTTTTATGGACAAAAGAGCAAAGCCTTCTCTATCTCTGATGTCTCCCGGCCTCCCTCTGTTTCTCTAATGTTCTTGTGTTTTAGAACTGCCCTCCAGAAACACATGGCTGCTGTTACCTGGCTTTATAGCTCTTACCTTCCAGCCACGATGAAAGTTTTGCCTTAACACCCACAGTGTCAGCCAGCTAGACCCTGCCTTTCTAATGAATAACTCATAAACACTGAAAGCACTATTTTCCTGAAGAATGCCTCATAGTGGTTGTCACAACCTCTTTCAAACCTCAGGCAAACCTGTATTTTTTCCCCTCCTTTTAAGAATCTAAGTTTCAAAAACTCTTCTGTAGTATTTAACATGGGCTTCAAAAGCTCACAGAGGAAAAAGTTTCTTGAAGAGCTTCTGCCTCTCTTTTATCTTTGGAACCTTTGAGGCATTTTCAATGTGACAAAATAGGTTTTAAATGGATTTGGAGAGATTCCTTGTTCTTTTGTGCTTCCAAACACTTAGAGCATAGTGAGGCACATAGGAAGCATTTGACAAATGCTTGTCACTTTATTGATTGAAATGACAAGCTACAGGCATACTTTGATTTACATGTAAATTTATGTCTGAAAATTGATTTTTTTGAGGACAGAAAGGGAGACATAATACTGAATTGGCAGAGGGGGGAAAACTTGCTCTGAGAAGATTCCTGATATGGATCCAATAAGGCAAACTACTTATTGATGACAATAAGTAGTTTGCAGGCAAAAATATATTTTGTTTAAATGCATATTTTAAACATATGCTTTAATGTGATAGCTATCTATTAGAGGAAAACTTTTGCAGTTAAAACAAAGGATTAGTATTTAAAACGATAAGGCCGTGAGATTTGGGGAAAGGTTTTGCAACTTCTTGCTCTCTGGGGGGAAAGGCATGAAACCTAATGGGAGTTTCTTCTGGAGACATGCTTATGATCAGACCGTTAAGTCCCCCAATTTGTTGGAAGTTTGAGCTATTTCCCTTTTTATTTTGTCTTACCTACGAGGACTGTAGTTGGAATGTGGTCTTTTAAGATGAAGTTATATGGGTGTGTCCTAAGCCAAATATGACTGGTGTCCCTTTAAGAAGAGAAGATTAGGACATTTACATGCATGGGGGAAGATCATGTGAAAACACCAGAAAAAGACAGCCATCTATGAGCCAAGGAGAGAGGCTTTCGATTAAAACTAACTCAGATGACACTTTGATCTTGAACACTTTGATCTAGTCTCTAGAACTATGAAGACAAATTTCTGCTGTTTAAGCCACCCATTCTGTGGTATTTGTTATAATAGCTCTAGAAAACAAATACAAAGTCTATTTATATTTTTATGAATAGTGTCAAGTCTGAAGGCCATATGTAAAATAGATGCATTTAATAGGGCAGAGGCAGGGAAAAATATAACAGGTGATCAGAACTTTTATTTATCCTTTTAATGGCATGTAATATAAAGGCTAGAGCTGAATTGAGCAGAGTCAGACAGAATGATAGATTTATTATCTTCTATTTTATATCTGAAGATTTCTCAACACCCTGAGAAGTAAGTCTTTGGTGGGAGGTAGAGAACAGGAGGGACTTCTGGGACACTTTGGTGCTGTTAAGGATTTAGTAGAGATTATGCTGAAAAACAACTTTAGAGAGAGATTTGGAAATGATCGATATCTACTACTGTCTGGTCTAATCAGTGATTTTAAATAGCAGTGTGTAGCTGCATCTTTGTTTTTATCAATGTTCAGGGAAAATTAAGGTTATAATAATGGAACATGGATATATATCTGTTTTTGCCCCCGCCCACTATTGTGGGGCTTCTACCCTGCTGTCAGTCTCCTTACCCCTCATCTTTGTTTCAAGCAATTCCCAGGGAAAGATTCCCCATAACCTCATGAACATGGGCCTCTCATGATCTCTCTCACTGTCTATCTAATTATCTATCTACCTATAACAATTTAAAGACCTGTTTAATGTGTTTCCTAAGTTTGAAATTAGTTTGGATATTTTAATTTGTTTACTTATATTTCATGAGAAGTCTAATATAACCACAATCCAGTCATGTGTTACTTAATGATTGGGATATGTTCTGAGAAATGTGTCTTTTTGTCATGTGCAAACATCATAGAATGCACTTACACAAACCTAGATGGTATAGCCTACCACATACCTAGGTCATACGGTATAGCCTAGTACTTCTAGGCTACAAACCTGCATAGCATATTGTATTCAATACTGTAGTCAACTGTTAACACAGTGCCTATAGCATTTGTGAATCTAATATATCTAAACATAGAAAAGATACAATAAAAATATGCTATAAAAGATAGAAAATAGTACACCTGTATAGGGCACTTACCATGAATGGGGCTTGCAGGACTGGAAGTTGCTTTGGGTGAGCCAGTGAGTAAGTGGTGAGTGAATGTGAAGGCCTAGGACATTACTGTACACTGCTGTAGACTTTATAAACACTGTACACTTAGGCAACTAAGTTTATACAAAACATTTTTCTTGCTTTAATACTAAATTAACTTAAGCTTACTGTAACTTTTTAGTTTTATAAACTTACAAATTAAAAAAAATTTTCTACTCTTTTGAAGTAATATGTAGCTTAAAATACAAACATATAAAGAAAATATTTTTTTCTTTATATACTTATTCTATAAGCTTTTTTCTCTTTTAATAACACTCATATTAGCCTAGACCTATACAGGATCAGGAGCATCAATATCACTTTCTTCCACCTTTACAAACTTATCCCACTTTAAAGTCTTAAGGGGGAAAAACACACATATTGCTGTCCTCTCCTATGATAACAATGCTTTCTTCTGGAATACCTCCTGAAGGACCTGCCTCAGGCTCTTTTTGAGGAAGTGTCTCTCTTTTCAGAAATATGTTCATGGTTGTTTGCTTGATTGGTTTCTTTTTTTTTTTTTTATCATAGCTTTTCTTGTAAGCAGATAATGAACCATGAATATTCCTCTCTGTTAATTAAAACATTTTGGTGTTGGGGGTCTGTGTTTTCAAACTTTTTAAGGGGCTTGTTGAGGTCTGTAAAAGCTTCTGCTAAATCCTTTCCTGTGAATTTTCTTGTGGGTTCCTCTTTTTCCTTTTCCTTTTTATTTTCTCTTCTTCAGCTATGTGTTACTGTTCCAGTTCCAACAATTCATTAGTCATTTCCTGAGGAACCACCTTCTGGAGCTCCTCAGTGTCATCCTTGTCCACATCCAGTTTAAAGTTGTTTGCCATCTCAACCACAGCCTCATTGATTTTTACAACCTCCTCATTCTTAGCAAATCCTTTGAAGTCATGGATGACCCTCTTGAGTGTCTTCTTCCAGATGCCATTCAAACCTTGGTGACATCCTCCTAAGCCCAAGCAAGGTTCTTGATACAGTCATAGATGTAATCCTTCCAGAATTGCAGGTGTCTTCTTATCAGTTGCAGCAATAGCCTGGGAGAAGGTCCTCCTCAGGCAGTAAGCCTTAAAAGCTTCTTTGGAGGGAGAAACACCACTTTGATTTGGGGAGGATTATCAATAAAAGGAGGATATCTGGGAGCATTATTCACAGTAAGCAAAATCTTGAAAGGTATGTTATTCTCTGAACAGTACTTTTCCATTTCTCTCATAAAGCAATTCAAGAGGGCATCTTAGAAGAACAGCTTGGCCACCCATGACCTTATTGCTTCTGTAATGCACTGGTAGTGTGTGCCTAGTGGTATGCTTGAGGGCCCTGGGGTTCTCATTGTGCCAGATCACAAAGGGTTTCAATTTGTAGCTTGCAACACTGCTCCCAAGGAAGGCTGTTATTCTGTCCTTAAAAGCCTTGAAAGCTGCCGTTGATTTGGCCTGCTTAATGGATGAAAGCCCTTTCAGACATTTGTTTCCAGAATAGGGAGGCTTTATTCATACTGAGTATTTACTCTGGCAAGTAATTTTCCTCCACAATCAGCACATCTAGAGTTTCCAAATATTCTTCAGCTGCCTTCACATCAGGACTTGCAGACTTACCACTCACTTTTCATTATGTAATGAATAATGATACTCAAACCACCTGGAACTAGCAGTAAATTCAGTATCATAGTCAAGTCCAGCCTTTTTCTTTCAACAAATTTTTTCTTTGGCTGTGATCCTCGTAATGCCAAGAGGGATACACTCATATATCTGGTCTTTGCTCCAAGTCATTAGAAGTTTCTCCATGTCTGATAAAGGCCCTTCTCGAATTTGTTAGTCTTTTTCCCTTCAATGAAGCAAGATCCTGTAACAGCTTTTATCAATGTTCTTGTTCTTCCAGATTGTAGCTGTGGTGGAATGGAACATGCCTGACTGGCGAGAAATAATCATCACGGATTTTCCACCTTTGTAGTCCTTAATCTTACTGTAGGCAACTGTTAACACAGTCACTTAATATGGTCAGTCACTTAATATGGCTTCTTACTAGCAACATTAGCAGAGGACTTTGTATGCTTAGGGGCCATGATAAATGAAACATGAGAATGACAATGGATTTTCTGTACGTACTTTCCCCCCCGTTTTTTATTTACTCCTTATAATACATTCTTATTGGTTGAATTACTATGTGAAGAGGCATGCTCATTTTTGTGTGTAGAAGCTTAGAGTATGTCCTACTGTTGGCAGTAGCATCTCTTATAGAGAATCTAGGTCCACTCTTTTTAGCTTATCCTATGCCAAGATCCCCCATATTTTGGAAGCACTGCTGCTGCCTTTTGGGGAACTGTCTATTTAGGTCATAGTTAGTACATTTTGCCTAATAAGTTTGCAGGATTAGTTTGATGAAATTCAGTGTTAAAGAAGAAACCAGTCTATGCCTATGCTACCCTGAACAAGCCTGATCTCATCTGATTTTGGAAGCTAAGCAGGGTTGGGTCTGGTTAGTACTTGGATGGGAGACCACTTAGGAAGACCAGGTGCTGTAGGAGTAAAAAATTAAAAAAAAAAAAGGGATTATAAACTGACAAGGTCCTTGCAATCTAAGGTCAACCAAGGGTTGCCTCACCTAAAAAAAAAAAAAAAAAAAAAAAAAAAGAGAGAGAGAGAGACCAGACAGTGTGTCTAAGACTCACATGAAGAGTTGGTTGAAGTGTCTGAGAACACTTTATATCCTCAGTGACACTTCACATGTTAGTGAAAGAGAGTGTGAGCACAGGAAAGTATACACAGAGAAGCAGCTCTGTTGTACTCATCAGGAAGAGACCTTGGGTGTGGGGGATTCAGTGACCATGTCACTGGACTGTGAGTCTTATTTGAGGAGCAAGATGTTAAATTTTCCTAGAGTTTGGTGGAATGTCTATTCCATACCCATTATATTTTCTTTGTTCTGAATAATCTTCTGATTGTTGTTTGTCTTCTTTGGTGTTTTGATATTAGGGCAGTGACAATGTGCCCTGTAAATCACTGTGTTTGCCTCTTTATTCCAGCTATAAGGAGGCTACTTGAGAAAGAACATATGATCTCATATTATAGTTTGCAGGGTGACTTACCTCCCATCTTGTTTTCTTAATTTTATTTGCTCTTTGCCTCATTTTTCTGTTTTAGATTTATTTTTCTCTTGTAACATGTTTACATATTTCTAAATAGCCTTAAATTTGTTTTGGAATAAGTCATGGTTCGAATGAAGAATGAAAGATTGGCTTTCTAGGTTTAGAAACTGGTCTGATCCTTTTAGTCTGAGCTTCTTACTGAGAGGTTGCTCATCTTGGGTTCAGTATCTGAATCTGCCTGGCAGTGGATCCTGATAATGCAGCTTCAGTGTTGTCCTTGACATTCTGTTGTTAAATATCCAACCTCTCTTATACACTCAGCTCCTCCACTTTGTGCCTCTTCCAAATGACAAGCACAGGTAGGTATACTTACCTCATTTCTCTTTTCTGCCTCTTTACATATTTAACTTGTGTACTTTCAACCTACAGAAACTTTAGTTTTGGTCAAAGAAATAAAGTGGATTTATCTTTTAGCTTGGGTTATTCTGCTTAGTAAATGTTAAAATTTAATAATGTAGAATTTTGGAATTGACCCCTTTTAGTACTGGGTTACTCTTATATTGTCGAGTTTCTCAGCATATTTTTTTTTTAACAAACTTAACTTTTCTTCCTTGAGGAAGCTCTTGAAGGTAGGAACCTCTCCAACTTTTAAGTCCTCACAAAACTGAGACCAAGTCTTTGCACAAAGCAGGAGCTCAACATGTGTCTGTTGAATACTCTCACCTCCAAACAGGCTTGAGAAATGAAGATTTCTAGGCATCTTATCCTAAGAGCAGAAGGCAGTCCTGCTAATGAGTATATATAGAATTGATCATCTTTACAAAGGACTCCTCTCATTCACTGATGGTCAGGAAAGACCTACCCACCAGAGGTGTCACACTAGGCTCTGATTTAAGTTCCATTTGCAATTAGGAACCTTGTTAATTTTAACATTGGACGGTATTTGTATGAAGAGTCTATGAAGATTGTGCTTACTTTTAATTTGATTAATATAATTTCTATTTAGTTGTTTGAAATTAAATTTCAAATTTTCATGATAGTGAAAAACATCCAAAATATTTCATATACAATGAGAATAAGAGCTAAAGCTTGTAGTTATGGCAGGCTAAGAGTCTCTAATTTGAGGTAAAAACATGATTTCTTTGGAAATCCCATCTAACTTTCCAGTACATATTCTTAATTTCCTCTAGTGAGTCAAATATTTTGAGAGCATATGTAGGCTGAGCCATTTGAGCATTTAAAAATAATAACTATACTTTGGGTATCCAGCTTTTTACTGTGGTATTTCTTAAGAACATAAGACATAGAAAGGGATTTATTTATTTTTTTTACAGAAGGAGAATTCCATTTAGTTGCATTAGATTCTTACTAGGGAGTGAAAATAACCCATTTCAGAGCTCTTCAGAGTGATTACATTCCACATTTACTGCTGAATAGTCCTGATCAGGAGAAAGGATTTAAATAATACCACCAGGGCTCTTTTTTTTTTCTCTCACTTGCTTTTGCTCTGCACTTTCTTGTAATTAAAAACAATGCTTTCTCATACGTATTTATTGTTCATAAAACAGCTTCTTTCTTCTGGTGGGATATATGGTCCCTGGATTCCTGACAATGGGCAAATATTCAATAACACTCTGTCTACTGCTGGCAAAATGACCCAGTGAAACTGGACATCCAAAGTATGAGGCATATGTGTTTGAACACACTGCACAGGACATGGAACTGTCAACCATTGTCACATAGGAAATACATTCTTTAATAAAATGATGTTTTATGCCTATGTGTAAAGATTAATGGAAAGGTGGTTATATTTGAAATAAAAATTCTGAGGTGAGACTAGGACATTAGATCCAAGTGTGAAATTCATTCATTGCTATTCATAGTCAATCTAGAGTAGGAAAGAATTGAAGTCAAGGGTACAGATCTCTACAGAAGGATGTTTATGTAATTAATTTGATAAAAACAAGGATTTAATAGTAGAATCATCCCAAACTTTGCAAAGAGAAGAGAGTGACCATGAAAATCTTTTGTATCACAAGAAGGCTTCTGGTCATCTCGTAACAAAAAAGTGATTCTTCTTAAAGATGAGTTATACATTTCCCTTTTTAATAAGTATTCTAAATTCATTGACCTTTTCTGTGACACTAGCAGCTATTTTTTAAAAAAAGTTAATCATGCTTCTTCAAGGCAAAGGTGACATTTTATCAATGAGAGAGAAAACATCTGCTTTTCAAAAACAAAACAAAACAAAACAAAACTCTGCAATGGATGTTTGGAAATATTTCTTAGAATTATATGATTTTGTTGTTGAAAACAATAGGCCCTGACCACAAAAACTTTGATGGGTCTGCATTTCCAAAACCAGAACTTTCTAAATGGCATAAAAAGTTCCAGAAGAGAAAGTCAGTGGGTTTGATTAATTTGTAAAAAATGTTTGACATTGGAGAAGGTATTTGTAAACCTAATTTCATCAAAAGCCTTTGCAGAATTGGTGATTGAGATTAAAAAATTATAATGTTGAAAACACTGCCCATGATTTGTCTCTTTTTTTTTTAATTTGGACCTATTGTCATTATGAGTTAGGTTTTCAGCTACGCAACCATTAAAACCAACTGTTATAGATGAACATAGCATCCAACATGACTTTTTGTGTCATAGAGTTGATAGTCTTAAAACAATAATTAATAAATAATAAAATTTTAAACATTTATTAGTATTTATTATAGAGAATAAAAAGGTTTTATGTTAGTCATAAAATTAAAATAGTAAAACATTTAAAATATTTGAGAGAATGAAAATCATATTTATGTAATATACAAATGAATATAATTATGAATCCAATTTATAAATAAAAACGTATCTGTGGAAAGTGTAGTGATAGGGATGTACTCTCAAAAAAGTTCAAATATCACTGTTCTATACATATAACTGTCTCAATCCTAGATTCCCAGGAAAGAGAAGACAATTGTGTTAGCTGGGTCAGATGTTCATCTCTGATCCAATCAGCTGTGGCCCAGGGAGGAGGGTGGCATAAAAGAGGCATCCTGAATATCGGAGTGTTCATGATCCCAGTTACAGCAATTACATGATTTCATATGGAAGCAACATTTGTCATCACATGAACATACTCTTTAGCATGTAAAATTTGTCTTCTCTCAAGTATCTAGCCTGCTTTAATGCCAGCACCTGCCTCTCCTCAGCTATCATATTTTCCCAGTCAGTTTCGCTGATGAGTATTATAACCTTTGACAGTATAAATGCAAACTCAATGTAAATAGGTTGTGAAGTGAAATTATATACTTGCAAACATTTCAGGATTTTATGAAATTGAAGAAACTGATGTTGGAATGTTGCTCAAATCATACACAAATGAGGTTTGGGAAAGTCAGGTCACTTAACCAAAGAGAAAGCCAATAAGGGTTATGACATGATAGGGCTTCAAAGCAAATGATTTGAATGTGAAAGGATATTGATATTGGCAAATTAATATATCCTTGAGTATTTTTTTTTTTTGCTGAAGTGACTCTCTTTATGATCTTACTACAAAAATTGACCATGAAATGAAGGATATTATATAATGCTTTTATATTCTTTTTGTTGGAAAAGTTACGTCCCCTAACATAAATATTTGATTTGTTTAAAGACTTAGTACATAGTTGTGCCAATGAAAACCTAATTAAAAAGTAAGATAAAACAAGCTTATTTTAAAAAATATTTTAATTTCATTTATTAAAGATAAAGCCCTAATCAAATGTTTCCCTCCAACTGATTTTAGTAAATTTACTAAATTTACTATCAATTTACTAGGTTTTATTCCTTGTTTGAGGATCTATCTGATGCCCAGTTTACTGGTTATAGGGCTGACCTGTCTGAAAGCTGTGGGTGGAAAGTAGTATTCTGTACCCAGCCGTTAGCACCTTCTTTTACTAATCCCTGATCATTTGTCTCTTTAAACTTGATCTAGCTTGAACCCTAATCCTTCAGGGTCTTTCCGGGCATCTGATTTGTTGATGTTTATAAAATTAATTTGAGCCAAGATGTTTATAAAAGATGGTAGCTCAAAAGATTACTCTTTCCTGAATGCACCTTCATTTGAACAGCAACCCTCAGTGCCTGAAGTGAAGAGGTGAAAATAGGAGAGGTTTTGGGATTTTGAGAGATGATGATAGGCAAGGGGGCCTTTTATGCCACCTGCCACCTATAAGTGCCCTGTCTTTGCCATTTGCAGAAGGCCAGCTCTGCAGTCGGTTTATCTTCATACCATCAACTCCAATACCGCTGTGTGCTCCTGGGGTGGGACCTTTGTACACTCACTCCCACATTGACATTTTGGCACTAACTATCCACAGGCTGGAATGGCAAATAGAATTCATCTCACATGCCTGCTCTGATCCATTAAGAGTGACTGTCTGAAGAACTGCAGTGAGCGGGTTTCTGGGACCTCGCCTGGTTTAGCAGGAAAGAGTATCAATTGATTAATAATGTCTGCTACAGTCACTGGAGATGGGGTGATAGCATGCATACCACATTTGTGCTATCTCTGTCCTGGATTTTGGGAGTGAATATTACTGCACCACAACAAGGATGTCATTTGTCACCATTTAGCTCTTGACTGTCTACCAAGGCTCAGGGTTTACTATTGAGTTCTCATGACCCCCATCAGGTCCCAGTGTGTACCTTATATATATATGCCTATGACTGTGCATATAAGATTAGTAGCACATCTTGGTATACACAGAATATATCATTATTCCTACTTATTATAACAAGTACAATTGATTTCATTAAAGGAGCCTTGCTTTTATTAGAGAACACCAAGGTATGAAACTGTCAAGAATTGTGCTCGAGCTGCAAAGAGTATTTTAGATTTGGCCATTTAGCCTTTAAAACGTACTTGGAACAGACATTTCTGTGCAACTCAAGCATAGGAAGATATCATTTTTCAACATGTCACTTCCAACATAATGTGCTTTAATACCTTCTGTACCGTCAGCTATTTGAGCAGTTTTCAGATTTAGGAACTTCAGGGACAGTTCCATTAGAAAAAAAATCCCAGGGGAAAACAATAAGGGCTAAAGACCCTTATTTTAGCCAATGCACACAAGAACATGAGGAAGTAAATGTTTGCTATAGTTTTATTGGACTCTAGTTAGTTTCACCCCTGAGCCCTAATGTCCCTGTAGGAATAAGGTGTGCCTCATTCAACGTGCAATCTTTATAAAGTCCATGCTCTCATGGGACAACAGCACTGTTGTGGTTAAAATAATATAGTCATTTCTAAAGGTCTCAGCCCTTTACTTGCCTTTTGTAAACTCTGCAAGGGTAGGTATGGATACCACAATGATATATCTCTAACATCTTTTCTCATCCATCTATTTCCCTCACACTGAAGCAGCTTTCTCATCTCCCTCATCTCAAGTCTTTCTCCAACAAATCCCCCGTACCTCACGAACTCTTGTCCCTATGACTCTTGTCATTCTCCCCAGCTCCTTTCCTCTGCATTACAGAGGAATTTTTTTTAAAACAAAACAAAACAAAGCAGGACCATTCCTGGCTGGGAGGTGGGATGAGGTGAATCAAGATAGAATTCTCTTTCTCTTCCTCTTTTTCAAATTTTTTCTTGTAGGACACAATTCTCTTAAGCATGGCAGGAGGAGAAAGGCTTGGAACTAACATATGAACAGTTTTCCTCTTATGTACTTTATGTACATCCCTTAGAGATTCACTCTCAGGTTATCAAATCCCGGGTTGTATTGTAGTCACTTGGAAAAGAAGGCTTAAGTGGTAGCTCCCTCTCTGGGCCCTCTACAGAGTCTTTTCTACCTTTCACTTGAGTCTGCCTTTGTGTTTTTGGGTTGAGAGCTGTTGCTGTTGTTTGTGGGTTGAGAGCTGTTGCTGTGGGCCATGTGTTTTAGTAACTGGCTCTGGGTGGTGGGCAATCTGCTCTTGAGATGCGTTTGTCATGGCCTCTTCCCTCTTGGCATTAGGGGAAGTTCCCTTTAGATGGCAGCTTTTGGGATGTCTGTCTTTCTCTTCTACTCCTCTTATGCCCTCTTGTAGAGTGCGTCTTGAGTTTGCACATTTAGTTGGTAATTTAGGTCCAAACCTATTTTATTATGTGTGAGACAATTTAGGGGTACCAGTACATACAGGTGGGTAAATTACAGCTACAGAGCCTCACTACCTAGTTCATCTCTTTTACAGCCCCCGCTTTGTGTCACCCCTAGAGCTGCCTTAAAGCCCCACGCTGACTTCACTTGTGAATTTTAATGTTTTCTCCACTATCTCCACCCCAGCTTCTTGACTGAGTCTCTATTCTCTTCTCAGGAACTTTCTCTATGCCTGCTATTACTTCATCTCAAACTTTTTTCTTCTTTTTTAAACAAAACATTTCCTCATTACATATGGAATCAAAGATGAATAATTACTATAGAAATTAATAAAATACAAAAAAAGTGCCAAGAGAAACCATCCACAATCCTAGAAATAACCACAGTTAAAATTCGATGACTTTTCTTTGCTTTTATATAACTGCAAATCTACCATAAGAATAGATCTGTATTCTGTTTTTTCTCCCTTTTCTTTTGATTTAGTCTGCACCAACCCCTACTAAAGTCATGGTGCCATTACTACACTGTTATTTGCGTGTGCATGTGCGTATGTGCATGTATGCGCATATGCACACATACACACAATCACACACAATGTAACTGGTGTCTTTGGACAAGGTGCTAAACTCCTGGTCACTCTACAATCTGATTTACAACACTCTGCATTTTGACCTCCTTTTACTAGTTACTTTTTTCTCCACCTGAGCTGTCCCTCCTTTATGGATATATAATGTATGGATTCTGGTTGATTAAGTGAATTATTATATGATGTCTAAAGCCTAAATTTAAATTGGAACAGATAACAGTATGAACACCTAAGAGGGAGGCCCATTTTTTTCATAATTGCCTATTGATCCCCTTCCTGTGGTATCTGGGACCTCTATCTTCACTCTTCTCAGTCTTATCTCAATTGCTTACTCCTAAAAGCCTGCAGTCTCCATCAATTGCTAGGAAACAAGGTCTGAGTACCCAAGGAGAAACAAGGAGTTATTCTCTTGTACAATGATGGTAGGGAGATTTGATAAAAGCTGAATGAATTTTTAGTCTAGGATGTTCTGTTCTTAAGCTATAATTGCTGTTTTCCCTTTAACTCTAGAAGTGATTCTGCCAAACAAAAGAAACTTTAGTTTTCGCATGTTTGTTATTATTATTATATAAAAAATTCTCCATCAAATGTGTGATTTAAAAAATATTTCTGTATCATTAAAGGTGATTTTCTTTTGTCCTGGGACTGGCTTGATATTACTGTCAGAGGGGGAAGATTTACTTTGAAAGTTAACTTTCTAGGATGCATTTATTCAACAAAGAGATATGCTCAATTGCAGTAAATATAGAGGAGACCATGAAATAGCCAATTTAAAAATAATTTTATAATTTAAAAATGCTAAATCAAACCCCTGGTTATTAAGGTGTTATTACCTAAATGATTTATATTTGATCTTCAAAATGGAATATTACTGAAGATAACATAAGAGAGTAAGAATTAAATGATATTTTGTAGGGATTTAGATTAGACATTAGAAGCTTTACAGAATTCAGAGAAACCAGTTTCCATGGTCATAGATGAGAGAAGCCTTATCTTAGGATGTGTAATAAGAGAGCAGATAATCTATCTCCTTGTGTTACCCTTCAAGGAATCAGTATCAATTGATTCCAATGCTTCTTTCTAACCAGTCATATGCCCCAAAGATGACTATGGGTATTGATTTTGAGTATTTTAATGTTGATAAGGGATGTTCTTATAAGATTAATAGCAAATAAATATGGTTTCATGAGCTATGTTTTTCTTGCTGTCATGTATGCTCCAATGAGCTAAATACTTCTTCCAGTGGAAAGAGCAGGTTTAATGTGCACTACACTGAATAGCCCTAGGGTATTTATTGTCTATCAGATTTTTTTCCTTTGTGCTAGAGCGGCAATGTGAAGTGACTGATGGATATATCCCTGAGGTACCCATAGATCATGGATATCCCAGGGCAACAATGCATGAACTAGAACGGCAATCAGGTAGAAGAGATGGAGTGAACCTTGGCTATGCTGATTCTTAGCTTTATTGTTATTCCAGATGGTATTGGTCTATGAGGGTGTAACCTCTCTTATTGCTCATATCACAATTAAAAAGATACAGGCTACTCTGAAAGTCAAAATGATGGGGCTACTCACAGTGAGTAAGGAAGCAGAATGGCTGTTCAGTAGGTCAGATGGTGACTTTAAGCTCTGTGATAGGGCCCAGGTAGGCTTTGTTCCTTGCTGTACCTCAAGTATCTAGCATAGTTCCTGAGTAGCACAGGTACTCAGTAAGTACTATTGTATTGTGAAAAGGGCTATATTACTCTATATTACTCTATATTCCTCTATGGCCAAATCTGTCCATCAAGGGTCCTGACTAAATCTCTACCTAGATGCTCTAGAGATCTCTGCATAAGAGCATCTAGAAGCTTTGCTTGGAACACCAGAGGTGTGGCTCTGCAGTCCTGGCTGGTTCCGAGGCCCAGACTGGCTTTGGGAATACAGCCAGGACATCTGTAGACAGCACAGGGTCAAGGAACAAGCTGATTTTGGACACAAACCCCTCTTCTGTGCTCTCTCTCTGCCAGATTACCCCTGCTCTCCATTCCTTCTTCCCACGGCACCCGAGGGACCATGGCTCTTGTATGAGGCAGATCAAGATCAAAACTGACAAAAAATGGTTGGCCAAAGAAAAAATGATGTATGAAAAAGAAGCAAAAGAACAAGAAGAAAATATTTAAAAAATGAAAGCTGAAGGTGGTAAAGATTATGCCACTGAAAAGCAGACAGGAATCCTGCAAGAGTCCTGGATGATGATCCCAGATCACCAGTGCAGGTTGGAAGCTGCATATACTGATTTTCTGCAGATACTAGAGAGTGAGAGTTGGAAGAAGCTGAAGAACATAAGGAAGCACGTTTAATACTGGACTCAGTGAAGTAAGAAGCAAGATGTTTTTCTGTCCAGAGTGTATTTTTCATTAATCCTGGAATTCATCCTACAATAATTATTTTTGACCACTGCTATATGTTCAAGTAGCATGAGAATGTGTTTCTTTTTCTGGAGTTGCATATATTTTTCTTTGCCTAATTTAATGTGTCAAATAAATGAGTTCATCTAATAAAATTGTTTATTAAAAAAAAGAACCAAGCTGATTTTAACATCATTCTGGAGAGCCTGGGCAGAGAGGCAAACTTGGGTTTGAGGCACAGAGAAGGAGGCAAGTCTAGAAATGCTAGATGGAGACACAGGGCTTTTATGAGGCAAATTCATCCTTTACCAGGACACCCAGAACCTCTGAAGACATGAAGTACCTATGGTTAGAAGCTCTTTTGTACATAAGTCGCTTGATGTAGGGCCTCATGTCCCCTACCCCACTCTTGTCAGGAATTTGTTTTCTTTTCTGCTTCAGGCAGAAAGACCCAGGTAGTCCCCTTAGAACCCAAATAAAGTTCAAGTTTTCCTTTCCTAAACTAAGTTGCAAGTTCTAGAATTGGCAGGTACCATCAAAATATTGCCTCAGTAATCCAGCTCCCCAGGATTTCCAGAAAGCCTGGGATCGAACCAACAGTAACGGGTTCAGCTCTCCAGGAAGGTTTGCCATCATTTGTAGCCTGTAGGATTCATAAGCTGATCTCCACAGCTTTTTCCCTTGGTGGCTTCTGTGGGCACTGAAGGTAAAAGACTTTATGCCCGATGGTCTCATCATAGGCTCCATGAAGGCAGCACTTCCAGAGCCTTTGGACCTTTAAGAACTTGCCCATATTTGATGCCAAACATATCCTTTGAATGTAAGAAGCTTAACAGAATTAACAGCAGTCACTGTCTGGATATAAGACAGTTTTTAACATACATTTTTTTTTTTTTTTGGATTCTTCCAATGCACCCCAAGGCTCCTTGAGGCAATTAAAACCATGCCCTTGGCAATATGCAGACTGTAGAAGCTCTTTTTGCTACAGTTTGGGTTTTTTAAGAGCACTTTCTCATCAAGTCTGGAAGAGATTGGGTTTGACCAGTGCGAAGAGGAAGCTTCCTATAAGTGGTCCTTTTGAATTCTTAGTTACTTATTATCTCTGACACATTATAGGCCATATTAGTGATATTGTGGCAAGGTTCCAGGTGCTACCCAGCAATTTCATTTTCTTTCGAACCAATGAGGTTCAATTTACTGGCCAAATTCAACAGTTAGAAGATACTACATAAACTTAGGCCACAGGGAGCAACGTTACTAAAAGGTATCTTGTTGGCCTGCCTAGAGAATTTAGGCAGTGGAAGACTCTGGATCACTCTAAGCTTTCTGTAGACTCTTCTGAAGGTTTTATCACTTACGCTAAACATACTTAAATGTACCCATATCTCAATTAAATGTAAAATTTTCCATAAAAATGTTAGTTTTATAATTTTGCTTTTGAAATTATTTGCCTATGAATAACTTATTAAATGTACAGTTTACTATGTCTTATCAATTGTTGTGTCTACTCAAGAATATTTGTAAAACGAGAATCAAATCCAAATTCTCACATGTAATGAAAATTTTTATGAATAATAAATTTAACAGTGCAGTTTATATAATGTTACATTTTGCAGGCTGTTAATTAAAGGTTTATTATTTTCAGTTTGCTTTTCTATAGTTTAGAACCAGTTGTTTTTTTTTTTTTTTCCCCATATACTTTTGGAAAGCTCATGGCCCCCAAGCACCAGGCTTTTTGGGCCTAACAGATAAAACAGCTCTGAGGAAATTTAACTCTGATGTTTGACTCAGGAATAAAGATTTAAAGGTTATAGGATTATGGTTTCAAACATTGGAAGGTCTGTCGTGTCAAAGAGGAATAAGACTCATTCTGTGGTATTCCACAGGAAGGGAGCAAGTAACTCTCCAGAACAACATATCAAAGAGACTGTCCCAGGAGATATGTGACCTGGAAGTATTCAGTGGGAGCTGGAGGAGTCCTTTGTAGGGGTTGGGAGGTTGGAGAGGGCCCAGAGTTTAGAGTCAGAAGATCAGAGTTCAAGGCCATGTGTCAATGTTACCTGAGTGACTTTGAGCAAGTCACTTAATCTGTAAATATTTTGTTTCTTCATCTATACAATGGAGCTGTGTCTCTGCTTCATTTATCACACAGGGCTGCTGAAGATCAAAGTAAGATAATTTCAAACTCTTAGTCAAGCGAACAAGTTCTATGTAAATGTTAAGCCCCATTCAAATGTTAGAGTTATAAATTAATTTCTAGGATACTAATGGAATGCCTAATATAATGGATGGGGATCTATGAAATGAGTCATTCAAATTCATTAGTAATACTGATAATAATCTTAGCATAAATGAGTCTTAATGAAAGAAACACTTAATACACATTGAACAACACACTATTTACATAGTAAGTCAAGGCTCTATAAAGGCAACCTAATATGGACTTTGAGCTTTAGAAATAAAAGATTAGAATTAACAGGATTAAAACTGAAAGGGATGTTGGACATTGAGCCCCAGAGAGAAATGTTATGTAAAGTAATGGAGTGATTTGAAAAATGATTGCTATTTCTTTATACCCTGCCTGTTTTATAAAGAATTTCAAGGAAATTATAAGAATAAATCAATGAAATAATAAAATCTAAAATAAAAACAAAGCTGTGATTATGAAAAATAAGTTAAAGTATAATGGCCAAGTGAAATGGAGAGTAGACTTACAGTGACAATGTAAAACTTCTGTAGAGATATTGAAAATGAACAATAAATTTTGCTGTGAGCTTCCTGGTTAGCCAAAGCAAAATTGGAAACCAAGCTAGATGGAACTAGCTTCAGAACCTGGTCTTAGATCAGTTTGCTTTTTGTTCTATTTTAACATAATTTTGTATTGAATTTACTTCTGGTCTTAAAGTATTTTTTGTTTAGCATTTTTTTTCTTTCTCTCCATTTGCTCAGCCTGTGGGAATGGCCTTTGTGAGGAGAGTGTGACCTGCTCCTTGTACCCCGCTGACTGTGGAGAGTACCTGGGTAATGATCACCTTTCTAGCCTGTTTGGTCTCTACTGACTCTGTCTTAATCATTCTAGTAAGATTTAACCAACATCTCAGGCCAAGTTTTTCTTAGTTATTTTTCCTCTGTGTTTATTATTCTCTGTCAGGATCTGATATCTTCTTAGAGTTCTCTGTTGTCAAGAGTCTTTGAAATTATATAATCCATCCCCATTCCATCCCCATTACTTTACAAATGAGGAAACTGAGGTCCAGAGATGTTAAGTGATGTGCCCAAGGCCACACAGCAGCAACTGACCTTTCTTGAGCACCACATATAGCTTATTTATTCTTATGACAAACCCTGATAAGTAAATATTATTATCCATTCTTACAGATGAGGAAAATGAAGCACAAAAGGTGAAATGCTTAGCCAAGGACAAAAGAGTAAGTGAAGGAGCTGGGATTTGAACCCAGTCTATCTAGCTCCAAAGTCAATTTCTTTGTACAACCCCCCACCTAGTGTTACCTCTAAAGATGGCGACAGAGCTTGGATTGAATCCAGTTTTCTGGATTCTAAGTCTGATGATCTTTCTACCACACTTTAGAGAAGAAAGTCTTGGACCCTAACTCCCCTTGGGCTGGAGAGTTGAGTGAGACTAGTTCCCGATTTTGGAAAGGTCCACACTGAACCTGACCATCACTGTCTGGTCCTGTTTTGGGGGGATTGTTTCTCTGGCCAGTCTTCTCAGTCTCTATAGACATTGCTAGTTTTCAAATGTATTCTTTTGTTGCCTTTATGTCCATGGTTCTCAGTCATGCTATTACAATGCACTGATATGGAGTAGTGAGTTGTGAGGAGCCAGAAATTAATAATAGTTAAAGTAATCTGGGACTGGTGCACCTGGGGATTTCAGAATTGGCAGCTGGGACTTCTTTGCCTCTTCCAGAGCCTCAGTGAAGGGAACCGAGAATTGATATATTCCTCATTGAGGCCATTGTAGCTAAATGGTCTCAGTCCTATTTCTGCATCAAGCACTAGACTTTAATGAGCATATCCTGCCATACTGTGTGTAGAGCTCTATACTTTTTATTCTTATTTTACAAAAAGGCAGAGTACATGGTGTCAAAGAGCTTAATGTCTAACAGGTGAGAGGAAAGCAAACTGTGTTAAAAGAATAAAACACATGCATACATACATACAGATACACACAGCCATATCAACGATTGCCAACTAATCTGGTAACTTGAATCTTTGTTGGCACTTGATATTATGCAGATGGAGATAATCACCTTGTGGTCCAGTCCAGCACAGAGTTTCATTCAATGAATAATAGACCAGCAAATAATTAACATTATTATATATTACATATTATAAATAAAAAAGTTAAAGCATTTTTGTTCTCTCTCCTGAAAACTCTATAGCATAACTTCTTAAAAATCCTTTTTTAAATTTCAAACTGTTTCTCCAACATCGTAGTGATACGGAGTGCCCCCGGACAAGATGACCTCAGAGCCGAATTAGAATCAAAAAGAAAATTTTATTACGAATTCGAATCCGGGCTCAAGCCTCCACTGACGCAGCAGCAAGAACAAGAGCCCCTATCCTTAGCATGAGGTTCCTTATATTAGGTTCATGGTGGGCTAACTTTGCGCGTGCGGGACAGGTTGCAGTTCCTTATTGACTAACCATATGGCCTGATTATGGCCTGACCTTTAAGCAAGCAAACAGGATGTCTGGGCGGAGAATTCCAGCCCTTGGTCAGAGGGGATTGCAGTCTACCTTGCTGGGGGAATTTAAAATTTTCCATTCCACCATCTTAGATCTTACATCGCCAACTTAAATACATAAGTTCTCTTGACTCATTACAGTAGCTTCTCTAGTCTGTCTTTTTCTGCAATACAAGCTACTGTCCAAATCCTTACCCAACTGAACCCATGTAAACTTGCTTATCTTTTCACACTTCTTTGCTCAGCTTTTCTTTATGTAGGTCAACATAGCCTTTTTGGCAACTTTAAATTTCCCCTTTCCCCCATTATCTTGGTTCTGTGAATTAAAGAAAGGTCTAAGAGCTGATCCAGAAGTTAAGATAACTTTCTTCTCAGATGGGGGCCAGGAAATGGTTTGGGGAAGACACTAGTGCTACTCATGCATTTTTTTTTCAGTCCCTTGTTAAACTAAGTTTAAGTACATCCACTGTAGCAAATTTAAAATCTCAAATTTTTACCAGTTCATACTCTAATGTGTGGGCTTCTGCTCCTCCTGTCATTTGGCTGATATGTAGAAAGTTGATGAGGTGCATCTAAGCATTGTTCTAGAAAGTATTATTAGAAAGACCTAGTTACCCCCAAAACCTATATAGTGTTCTGAAATCTAGAAGTCCATGGTTTGGTATTTTCTATAAGTTGTTTTGGATTGTTGATGCTAATGTTTTCCTCCCTGGGACAGATAATAGAATTTGTTGATTTAGGGGGCAGAGTGTGTGTGGGATGTGTGTGAGAGAGAAATAATTCTTTAGAGCCAAAGAATGGAGAGAAATTCACTAGACTGCTAAAGAATGATTCCAGAGAGGTAGGGGAGGGTTGGGATGCAGGAATAGCAATAGCTTTTGAAGAGCTAGAAAACAAGATTTTAAAACTGAAATGTGCAATGTATCAAAATTAAGGATTTTGATAAATCTACAATGAAGTCATTTGACATTTAAAAACTGTATCAAATTCTCTAGTCTTTAGCTTTTTATTTATCTTACTTGAATCGAACTCCTTATTAAACCCATTGTAATTGACTTTGCTAATGAGTACCATCATCTTACTGGTACTCTTATCGTTGATAACAATGAATAATTAAGTATTAATTTTGTTTTGAATGCTATTGCTTTGATTAGTTTTTACTGTAAAATATTTAAAACATATTTCTATTTTTATTGTTTTCAATATCAGAAACAAAAGATATTTTGGGATGAAAGTTGTATAATAGATTTCGCTCATATAAAACAAACTTTGTCAATGACCACAATCAGAATTTTATTTCTAAACCCTTCACAGTCCGTGTTTCTAATGAAGACTCAAAATTGGTTGAGATTGGAGTACTCAGGACGTAATGGCCTAGATCTATGCTTGGTCTTGATAGTCTTTGGCTGTTAGGCTAAACTCCCGTGAGTCTCAAGATGAAATTTAGGCTAGTGTATATTTAATTCACCTGCTGAGAAGTGCTGACTGGTGGCAAAGATGAGTGAAAGATAGCATTTATGTTAGACTTCTAACTTTTGCAAGGACATCGAAGGTTATACATCTTGTTCTTTCTTACTCTTTTTCCTTCACACTAAAAAAATGGGAGAAATGGACAAAAGAGAAAATCTTTTGGAAGCTAATGAAAATTGTCAGATTAGATGGGCTCTTTGGGAATCACTGCTTCTTATAATGCTCTGCATATACCCAGAGAGCACAGGAAATCACATGTCAAGGTCACTGCTCAGCAGAAAATTTCCTTAATGCCACATAATAATGAGTGAAACAAATGCAAATAAGGCTTTTACCACCAGCCCACCTCATTAGGTGCTCCAGCTCTACTTTTCCTACTTTTTCTGCAGGCTATGCAACCTCAGTTCAAAGGCCCCGAGCACTTTAGACAGTAATGCTTGACGTTTTTCTGCTGTAATTCAGTTGAATTAAGAATCTAGCCAGGTTCAGAATTAGTACCTCTCAGATTAGAGCCCACCCTGCTCCCAGCATGCTCCCCTTCCTGAACAGACCCGATTTCTCCTTGGGATCATGGTAGCTTGTTGTACTTAGAAAAAGAACAGTGAAGGCTCTGCCCTTTCAGTCAGAAGTTCTGCCGTGGTGTTCAGAATGATCATGTTCCCTAGTTATAGTTTGGAAAGATAATAGGTTCCCAGTCAGGTGTGGAGAAAAATACTCTCCCAAATTCATATGCAAAACAGCAAGTGATTAAAGGGCCGTTAGGATAAAAACCAGGCCAATTCTTACCAAGGAAAGCCATTAGTCAGCATTTCCAGGTTATTTTACTCACTATTCCTGTGGAAAAAGAAGGAAACTCAAGTTTATTAGATTACTTTGTGCCAGGTGCTATGCTAGATGATTTATGTATGCATTTTAACCCAATAGCACAACCCCGTCAGATGAGTATTATTGTCCTCTTGTAGAATGAAGAAACTGAGACTCAGAGAAGTTGTCACTTGCTCAGGAACTTATAAGTAGCAGAGTTGAAATTCTAACCATCTCTGACAATAAAGCCTTATACTCTCTCATGAAATTCTTTCTGAAAATTTCAAAAAAGTTGCAGAATATTCTAGTACTGCCTGATGACCTTAGAAAGCTGTCTGAGTATTTAGCTGGAACTAACTGCTTAGGTAACAGTTGGAAAGTGGTGAGTACCCTCACTGGAATTATTGAAGAGGAGGTTGCTTGATCAAATGTTTACAGTGATGTAGAAGGTATTTGTGCATCTGACAAGGTAGTGGTTTATGTATCACTATGGGAAATTTTAAAAAAAACAACATTGTCTACGGCCATGCTACCCTGAACATGCCCAATCTCATCTGATCTCGGAAGCTAAGTAGTGTGGGGCCTGGTTAGTACTTGGATGGGAAACCACCTAGGAAGACTAGGTGCTGTAGGCTTTATAAAACAAACAAACAAGAAAAACTCTTTAATAGTCATGTATTTATTTTAATGCATATTAGAAAAGAATTAACTGGAATATCAGCTTATGATTACACAGATATTACTGTTTAGACACAGCTAAATAAAATAAATAAGTGATTTTACGGAAACACACGAAGTAGATAATAGCGGTCCACAGATATTCCAAAAATTGTAATGCTGGCGTGTGGTTGATGATGTTTAGAAATCATCACAATTATGAATGAACAAATAATGTTAGTGTCCCTCCCAACTCTGAGAGACAGTGAGTGTAAGTAGCCTACGGTCACATCCTAATTACCCTGAGATTACATTCAACAAAATAGAATTCCTAACTAGCCCTGTCTGGCACCTAGCTCATTCTTGGAGCACCAAATTCCACTGTCATCTCATTTGAAATCAGGGGATTCAAATTAATTTGAACCTTGGCCTATCTAAAATCTAATTAGGCAGATAAATGTAATGCTACAAAAGTGAAAGAAAAGGATTTTTAGAAGACTCAACTTTAGGGATTCTAAGGATCACAGTTATTATAAATAATCATATAAATGGCATCTCTTTGCCAAGAAACTTTACCTCTGTTTACTTTTTAATCCATCCTAAACAATGGCAGCAAGCAGGCAAATTATTTGAACCAGAGTTCTAGTCTCAACTTGGTCACCAATCAGGTGTGCAACTTCAGGGGCTTGTTCTTGAAGGCACTTTACCTCTCCAGCTCTCTGTGAACAAGCCATAGGTGTACATCATATCTCCAGTGTGGTTTGATATGAGTTGTCAGTTCAGGGAAGCCCTACCTTAGGAATGGTAATTGAAAACAAATCAGGAACTCAAAGCTAGGTCTTAGGTAGCATCTGAGCAGGAGATATCCAGGGAATACTCAAGTTCAGATTGGGTTAAGCAGTAAATTCTAGGTCCTTTGTATCTTACCTCATTGAATCCTAAAATTCACTTTTATAGATAAGAAAATTAACACCAAAATAAATATTGAATACCTAAAATTAATATAATGCCATGTCAATTATACCTCAGAAAAAAGAGAAAACTGAGGCTAAGTTTAAGAAGCTTGTCAAGGTCACCCACCTCTCAAATGGCATACCTGAGACTGAATTCAAGTCTGATAGGCTATAATCACTGCGCTTTATTGCCTCTTAAGGTTTTAAATAGGAATGGGAATGCAGCCTGTAGAGCAGGGTTTAGAGTCGCCTAAGTTTAGTGTAGGCGAGGAGAAGAGCCAGCTGTGGCAGATGTTCAAGCAGACTCAGCACCTATGGACAAGGAAGCACAGATGGGTCATGGTTTTATGAGTAGACTGCTAGATTTAAAGGGCTCAGCACAGGCTTGGAGGAACAAATGCCTCTGCTAGGTCAAGCAGGCACAGGTGGCAGAAGGGGCAGGAGAGTCTGGGGGTCCATGTATGATATGACTAGGCAGCTGTGGTAAAGCCTAGATTGCAGATGGCAGAGTCCTGGGCCCGGAAACCCCCAGAGAGTCCACATCAGCCAGGTCTGCTCTGCTTGCTTCTCAGGAGAAGTCTGCATGTTGGAGTGAATAGTATCTATTCACCTTGGTCTAGCCCGAATGGCTTTAGAACTGGTTAACTATGGAAAGTGGCCTCTTTCTGTTTTTTTTTTTTTTTTTGTCTCTTGGTTAAGAGCTCAGAATCCAAGTCACATAGGCCCAGAGTAATTTGTTTACTAGTTGTGCAACCTTGGACAAGTTATTTACTTTCTATCAGCTTCTGCCTCCTCAACTGAGGATAATAATAGTATCTCCTTATAGTGTTGTCATAAAGATTAAATGAGAGAATCTAGGTGAAGCACAGTGACTGGCTCAATAAATGTTAATTATTATTGTTATTATTAAGTGATAATACTTATGTGGGATTAAGTCTTTCTGCTACTCAAGGACCTGGACTTAGTACAGCCAGATGTTCCATTTGAATTAACAGTACCATAAAATTGTTTGAGTTTAATCATAAGTTAATTTGAATCCAGGTTCTTGCTCATAATTGTCAAATATTGAGGGAAATTATCATGATTATATTATAGTCAAATCCCCCCATTCTCATAATCCACCCGTTCTCCTCCTCTGGCCTATCTCACAGCTCAAGAATGAATGAAGCCTCCATTGCTCTGGATCATGTGTCATCTCTGAGAGGACGAAGGCCAGTGCTGGCCTTCACCCTCTTACACACAAATAGGCCTGCAGGCCCCTTCTTGTTGCCTGTCTGAGTCTCCAGGGAGCAAGGAGGGTTATTCATAGTGTCGGCTCTGACCATGGTGCCTGAGGACATAGATATATTTTTAGTATATCCTCCCTAGGGTCTGGTTGAAAAGGTCATGCCTATTTTCTATGCCTAAGGTCAATTTCTGAATAAACTCATATCTGTTAATAGCACTCAAGCAATGTCAGAGTGTGGGTCCCCATTCCTCTTTTTAGAATGTCATTTTGCGAATGACCTATAAGGGAAGTACTTTGTAAACGCCAAAGCATTTTATAGCAATTCTTATGGAGAGGATGAGGGGCTGAATTCAGAGAGCTTCAGTGGGACTGAACTAGGACCACAAAGAGGTAGATATCAGGAGAGGTTTTGGATTTTGTGATTTTAACTCATCAGAGCTAAGCAGGAGTGGAGTCGCACATTGACAAATAATGAATGCCTTACCTTTGTGTGTGTTCAGGCAGAGGCCTCCACCAGGATGTTGGTGGCGAGTTCTGGAAGCAGAACACTGGATGAGGTGAGCTCAGGGCCCTTCTGCCCAGATCCCGTGATTCTGAGGGGGTGGTGGTTGGGGCTATTCTGCATGTTGGGACTGGGCACTGAACAAAATGGACACCAAAAACATAAGGTGCAGCAGCCCTGATAATAAACCTATTCGTGAAAATAAATCTGTTTTCCTGGGGCTGATTTTATGTTTCAGTTTCCCCATATCTTTCCTAATTGGGGAATTTCATCTGTCTGCTATCCTAGTTAAATTAAATAGGACTAAAATACATTTTTTTCATTTCCCCCCTATATTTCAATAATAATCATCCTAGATTCATCTCATTGCATGTTTTTGGCCCATGAGAAAACTGAGGTGGGTGATTAAGTGACTTGCCTAAATCATACAGGGTATGAGCAGATGGAACCTTCTGGATCCTGGCCTAGTGCTCTTTCTGGTAAACCGGACTGCTCCTACTGTGGGCATTGAGAAAGCTGTGAAAACCAGGGCACTGAGCTCAGTGGAAGTCACGTACATTGAGCCTGGAAGGCCGCCTCCTTTAAGCATAAGTCCTCACTCTGTGGTAAAGTGCTTGGACATGCTAGGTGCTCGGCAGATGTTTGTTAACTTGAACAAGGCAATCCTGTCAGTGCCTGGCACCTAGCTAGTCCTCTATAAATGGTGATTGAAAGAAAGCAGCACAACTTTCAAGGGCTTTAGAGAACTGACCGCCAAAGCCCAGGATATATAAAAAAGCCCATGGCTTGTTATCATGTCCTCTATTCCTGAATTTGTGATAGGTTCAATCTTGGGACAGTAGCAAGGCTTCCTGCATGCCTTGAGGCCTCCTGCCTTAACTTCAATTCTGGGCTTGAGCGAAGAGGAGTCCTTCTGAGAATGCTTCCTACAAACAAGGGCAATGAGCCCAACAAGAGCCCCTGGTCATCCGGGGTGAGGCATTGGAAGACAACAAGCAGCTGCTCCCCCTGCCATGGCCTTGCAGCATCCCTGGCATCAGTCTCCCGTGATTAACAGTCTGTGCTTAGCTGTGATCAGCAGGGCTCCTAGTCCAAGAATGGCTAGACTCCAACCTTGGCTCCTGGGAAGCTCCTAATTGGGTTCTACCTGTCAGGAGGTAACAGAGACTTATTGATATTTTGGAAGTGCAACTTTGTACCTTTTGATAAATAGTAAATAGCACATTGGAGCTTTCTCATTTTGCAGCCCAGTCTACAGGAGACTTATGGAAGTCTGTGATCTTACTCCTTCCTAATTGCTGAGCAGTCTTCCTCTGTTTTTGTCTGTGAATCACCCAGGACCCAGAGTCGTTGTGATTGGCTATGAGAGAGACTTCAGACATCCTGAAGTTTCCTGGATAGCTTGGGAGACAATTGATACAATAGAAAAGACAGCTTTTTAAAAATTCCTTTTTGATTTGAGGACTTGGTTAAAGAAATGTCAGTAGATAGAATAATATTTAGGTTTTTATTCTACGCCAGCAGTGCTAAGAAAAGATTACTGGTGTCAGGGCCGATCACTTCTGGGAGGAAAGTGATCACAGCTGGGAGCTCCACCAGCCCTTGAAGATGAAGAGATATTTGCATTTCAGCATTTCCTGGTGAGGGGAGACAAGAAACCCAACATGGAATAGTTGTTAGGAGTCAGGATCTTGCAGTTAGGCTAATTCAGTTCAAACGGTACCTCTGTTACCCATTTGTTGGTCAAGGTCATGGCACCTGGGGTACTGGGGACAGCATTTGCATGGCTGCTCTTGGTTTCTTCAGGAAGCAGTACCTCACCCAGACTGGAATCTAGTAGGCTGCTTCTGGGCATATGTTCATTGTGGGGTAGGAGTATGTTCCCATCATCATGCTAAGCTTGAGCTGCAGCTGGTGAGCACTCCTTTGGACATCATTTAAGCCAGAGGCAAGAACTTGGTTTCCTAGGCAGAAACTCTATAGACTAAGAGAATCATTTATAATCTTTTTTCCTCCACTCAGCATAATTGATGTCCTCTAACTTTTTCTGGGTGAGCTCTTAGACTGGAAATAATAAGGAAATCAGGCTGTTTGTATTACTGGTGGCATTAATAACTAATATTTACCAGGGATCTACTTTGTGCCAACTATTGTGCAAAGCCATTTCTGAGTATATACTCCTAATTCTTGAATCCTACAAAGTTAGTTTTATTTTTCCAACATTATCTGCAGGGAAACTGAGGCACAGAGCTGTTAAATAAACTTTCCCACTTCTTTCAAATAGTATTAAATGGAGCCAGAACTAGATTCCAAGACTATTGGATTCCAAGCACATTTCTTTACTATTAAGTCATGCTATTCCCAGAGCTGGCTCAAAGTAGTGGCAATTTAACTTGGAAAATATCTGAATTTCTGGGTTACACGGTGGTAGATTACTCAGCAGAGATCTAGTATGCTTCTTTTCCAACTTCTCATTAAAGTAACAATTATAATGGTTTAGTGGCATCTGTTTAACAGCCCCTGATGCATCTTTATCCAGCTTCTCAAGAAAATACCTAAAAAACAAAGAAAAGGGTGAATACCCAAAATTCCAATCGGCAGTTTTTGGTATGATTTAAATCTGCTATGGAGACCATTTTATTTAGTCAATATTCTATCAATTACTGGGGAGAAAGTCCATTTAACTAAAAATATTATCTTACCCCTAAACAAAACAGTCCAGTTTTTATAGTGAAAACATTCACCTAAAAGCTACCTCTCTGACAATATTTTTGCTCTTTAGATTTCCAAGTAATTTTGGGATTGTCTGCTGCAAGCATCACAGGCATTGTGATTAAGCAGTGCTGTTTCTCAGAAAGCCCTAGCACGTATCATAGCCATCCAATCCTTTTTAATGGGTTTAGTATAGGTTTTGTTAGAACAAGTTTTGCTAAATTCTGCTTGATATGAAAGAAGCTTCTGAAAATACAGATTTCCAAAAATTGTAGGAAAATTGAAGTTGGGTTGAGAAAACCATTCAAGAACTACCTTTGTTTTGCTTCACATGAGGGCAGAATGCTGCTTGCCCAGGAGAAGCAGGGGTAAGCCCCATTGCCTGCTCTCAGCCTCAGAAGCCTCAGAAGTCTCAGGGCTATGCTAACGAAAATGATTCACGATTTCATTAGGAAAAATCAACAAATGAGAATAGCCAGGGACATTTTTTTTTTCTTTTGGAAAAATAGTACCACTGGGAAGTATTTTCACTCTTTGATATTAAAAAAAAAATAGAAAATTAATTAAAAGAGTGTGTTGCTGAAAATACTCTACAGTAGGTAAGTTTGAAATGAAAAAAGAATATATATGAAATAAATACTTGACAAAACTCAAGTATAAGTGAAGGAGGAGAGAATTATTCAGATTAGTTGTATAGGAAAAATTGAATTATATCCTCACCTCATTGTATACCCTAAATTAATTTTAGATGGTTTAAATAATGAACTGTAAAAAATAAAAGTAAAATAAGGTTTAGAAAGGAGTTTACAAACTTTTGATAAACTCAAAAAGCACTGGATAACCAGAAAGGAAAATACTGATAGATTTGTCTGCATTAAAAGGTGAAAATGTCTAACTCATTTGATCCTTCTCGGAAGCGCCAATTAGATTAATACGCATTAAAATGATTTACACACTGCAAAGTAGAATAATTTAAAATTACTTGGAGTCACTGACAAGAGGATTTAATCTTTTTATTTGCTGATCCCAATTCAAATTCTGTCTTTATCCCAATTTTCACTTGAGCATGCTAGGTTCATGTTCATTAGAGTTGTTTTAACAAAGCCTAACTGGTAGTTTATTTCCTACCAGTTTTCACAGCAAAGGTATCCATCACTTTTTTTTTTTAGAGTGAAAGTAGCACCTAGCTAATGTGTATTAATCTATTCTTTTAAATAGTTCCTACTAGAAGGACACAGAAATGCTTTGGCATAGATCCTTAGGACTTGGAATTATCATAAAACTAACAGCTCCCTGGATTGTTGGAAAAGCTTTAAGGATAGAGAAGGAGTCATACAGAGTGGAGATAGGTCAGAGCCACAGAACTGGGGAAAGGGACCGGGCTGAGTTTTATTTTCTTAGAGAAAACAACATGGACTTTGGAACTAGCAGATATGGGTTGAATCTTGAGTCCTCACTTACTAATGGACATCTCTGGACAAGTTACTTCACTTCTTTGTTCAAAGAAGATAATAATAGTGCCTGCCTTGGTTGGGTTCTTGTTAGGATTAGACCATCACCCAAGAGAAAGTGTGTAAAGCAAGGAGTCTGTGCCCTGTGATAGTTCTTCCTTCCTTGCCTTCCTTTCCTTGTTTCTCTCCAGCCCATTCAGCCCCAGCTCTCTATCCAGTTTATTCAACAGCCTTACATAGAAAACTTACTCTATATTTGGCTTCCGGAAGGTGCAGTGAGTACAGACAGAAAAAGACATAGTTCCTATCCTCAGGTTGCTCACAGTGCCTAGAGACCTGGATACTTAAGCAAATAATTCAAAATAAGGCATTGAGAAAGGTTTATACAATTCTATGGGAGCTTTGGGAAGGCAGTGCCTGGAGAAGCTGGGAAAATAATCTGGGAAATGTTAGACCATCTTGTCCTGGGAATACATTGCTTCAGCTTTATTAATGGGTGAGGTGAGGAGGGAGTACCATTCTGATCTCACACAAATGAGTCTAAGTGATGGTAGGACTGTGGCCATAAGGAAGATCAAGAAGAAGACAGTCACTCTCTCCAAGGTGATCAGTAGGGAAGTGAAGCAAGTAAGGTAACTGGAAACATGGGGCTGGTGGCCTTGAGGAATGATTCCTGTGGGAAGCCTGAGCTGCACAGTGGTCATCTGCTGTTAACAGGTGGCACCTTCATCCTGTGGAATGGATTAGGAGCCTCAGTCTTGGGGCTCTGGATCTTGGGTTAATATTTCTCCAGAGTTGTGCTTTTTAGGGCTGTGGTTTTATAGAGCTACCATCTTTCTATAAAGGTACCTCTTCCATTGTTAGATGATTCTGCATTAGCAAATCTTCCTTATCCTGAATGCCAGTGGGTCTTCCTATAACTTCTACCCATTGGTCCTTATGCTGAGACTATCTAAGTCATCCTCAGCTGCCATGTCACCCACTGGGTGCTTTCTATGAATCATTTTTACTCCCTACTTTCAACTATTTACTTCATTTGATGAGTAGGCATTATTACTCCACTCTGTGACCTCAAGCAAGTTGATAACCCTCTCTGGGATTCAGGGAGGGTTATCAGCTTGCTTGAGGTCACAGAGCCAGTATGAGGCCTAGGCAGAATTTATACTCCTTTCTGACTGACTCAAAAGCCTATACTTTTTACCACCACCTCATGCTTTAAAAAAATTTTTTTTTCTTTATTGTGGTAAAATACACATGATATGAGACTTATCATTTTAACCATTGTTTTACTATACAGTTCAGTGGCATTAAGTACATTCAAATTGTTGGACAGTCATCAGCTATTTATTTTTTAAGCATTTAAAGATGGCAGGGGCACCCAAGTCTATTGGTAGTGGGCCAAAAGATCATTAATTAAGATTATATGTTTGTGGGCCAGTGAATTTCTACTTTGTAACAGTGACTCGGTGAATAATTACTTGGATGTGACTCAAATGTTCATCTGAATTTCTGAGCTTTATTTATATTTATTATCTTCTGTCAAGAATGCCATAGCCTCCCAACTTCAGGAAATTAAAAGAGAATATCTCATTATTATGTTGCTAATCACATTCAACTTTAATTATAATTGCTAATTGATCCCAGCTATTGGCTTGACATCTGCAATAGGCACACCATGGCAGTGGCAGGCAGGTAAATTCACAAGAGAATTCATGCGGGTTGCATAATTAAATAGATGAGTGCTTCTAAAGACCTCAGGTGATCCACCTTGGGGGCAGCAACATGCTGGGTTTCTGGAGAGGATGGATATCAGGACTCCTTTATGTTTTCTCTTCACCAAGCTGAATATCCTTATTTTTCCTAATAAAATACAGATTCCAAAGCCCTTCAGTGAGTGCATTCTCTTTCAGCCTGTTGATTAACTTTCCAAGTGTGGCATCTGGGATGGAACCCAACACTGCCACCATGATACTGCCTGTACAGAACAGAATATACCTTTCTAATGTTGTATAGCATCTGCCACTCATGCCACCCTTGATAGCATCAGCCTCCCTGTTGGTGCTTTCATGTTGCTGGCTCATGTGAGCTTATAGTCAGTTCAAACTTCAAATTTTCTTTATATATAGTAATGTGACACTAGACCTCCTGACCTATGTCCTTGCATATAGGCTCTATTTCTATCAAGAATGAAAAATATGTGAAAATGGCTATGCTGTGAACCTTACTTACACATTGCTTTTTCCCCTTTTTTCTTACTTCCAAGACAAATGGGGTAATATGTCAGTCTACATTTTTCTCTTCAAACAAAAAAGGTAGAGAATAAATGGGGAGACATTGGGCTGTCAGCTGTTTAATATTGATTAGGAGAGACTGGGTTAGGTTGAAGTTTGTAGTTTTGCAATATAGTACCGATACTGAAACTAGTCTTTTATATTCTCTGATCATTATGCTTTGAAACTAGAGATCAACTGCAAAAAGAAAGCAGGAAGAACCACAAATACATGGAGATTAGACAGCATGCTACTGATGAAACTAGTCCTTTAGGTATGAAGTAGCTGGCAGTATCTGGGAGCCACATGCTATTTAACTTCCAATTTTTTACCTTTGCAAAAGGTGGTTCTGTGGCTTGCCAGGTTCAGCAAACCAAAACATCACTGGCTTGATTAGTATATAAAAAGCATTTGTGGATTAGAAAGCAGGGCACAAATGATTGTTCTTTTAAAGTGCCACCCTTCAGGTCTCATCTTGCAGTCAAGAGGGGTTTCCTATGTGCCCTCGACTTGGTGCCATTCTAATGTTGACAGAGAATATTTTCGGAACCCGGTTCCCAAGAACTCTCAGTTGTTAGATGTTCAGGTCGCTATTCAACTCTCCTTTTTCTGATTCTGACCAATGGCAGGAACATACATAGGAGAGAAAAGTATCACTCTTTTCATAGATAGATAAGCTGATACCTAAAGTAAACTTAGGTAAAAGTTGGATTGGAGGAACTGATGCTTGTGTGAAGTTGAAGTGCATGCTTCTACTACTCATCTCAAATCTAAGTCATTTAGAGTCACATACTCAGCCACGTGGCAGAGTGAACAAGCGAGTAACTGGGATTGCAGAACAGATATAAAGTCACTCGTCTAACCATCCACATGCCAGGACTATAGGTCTGCCACACCTACCCAGTCATAGGTTGAACAGAAAGAATGGCAGCCTGCCCCAACTAGGAGGGACTGTCCAGAGGTACTTACAATATGGAGCAGAACTGAAAGAGGCAGTTTTTAAAACAGTGATTCTGCCAATCAGTAGTTGCTACATTATGAGTGCGAGCTCTCACCCATCAAATGGCCCACTTCCTTAGCAGAAAGTGAGTAAGAAATGGGGGAGACCAGAGCATTCCATCCAGTTTTCCTAAAAGAGGAGAGAGGGTAAAGAAGGCCCTTCCTCTACTTGTTGGAACTGTACAACAAGCATGACAATTCCTCCCCTCACCGGTATCAGTTTTGAAAAGTATGATGATGGAAGGAGGTTAGATTTTGGGTGGTGAACACACAATGCAATATAGAGATGATGTCTTATAGAATTGTACACTTGAAACTCATATAATGTTATAACCAATGTGACTCCAATAAATTTAATTTTAAAAAAGTAATGCTATTGTGCTGTCCCTTAGAAGATGTCTCATTTGTGACCTAATTCAAGGGATGACGATTGGGGAAACCAGCTTCAAGCTGAAAAGATGGTGGAATTTTAATTGGAGAAAAATGTTATGACTGGAAAACTCTCCCTGGATAATGTGCAAGTCAAGCCTTGGTTTATGCAAAGCAGCACCTGTGCCTCTGTGCTGATGGTGCAGATGCAGTAATTAACCATGCTAAAATGCCAGTCTCATGTCTGGGATTTGGTGAGAGTCTTCTCCTTCTGGGAATGGGGGTATGGGACTCCAACTTCAAGAGAAACAAACATGAGAGGCAGGTGCGGAGAGACTTTGAAGTTTGTGACTACTTGGCTGGTGAACATTGCCTTTTGTTTCCAAAGTAACATTTTTGAGAAAAACGAAACTTTTCTCAATGTGAGAAATTTTCTCATTGTATTTGTATTTTACATTGGAACGCATTGTGGTAATGTTAAAAATGTAGTAATGTTAAAAAACCATAAATGAATATGGAATTAGGCCAAGACAGATTTAGGGTCTGGCTTGCTTACCTGTGAGGGGCCTTGGCTGGGTTACTTCACCTCTCAGAGCCTCAGTTTCTTCACTTAGAGTGGAAATAATCATAACTACCATGCAGGGCTATCGTGCAGGTTAGAGACAGTGAATGTAAAGTGCCTGGTCCAGAATGAATTGTGTGTTCGATGATGGTGTGTACACACACACACACACACACACACACACACACACATATGTGTGTATGTGTGTGTGTGTGTGTGTGTGTGTGTGTGTGTATATATATATATATATATATTTAAATACTTTATTCTGAATCACAATGGGTGAATTTATAAGTTTTACTTATGCACCACACTAAATCCAGGAGGATATTTGTTCCTTTATGTGGTCAGAAAAACTAGGTCAGATTTTAAAGTGGGAATTAGGAGATCATGATCCAAATAAATCCTTTCCGGTGTGTGTTATTGATTTTTCCAGAGAATTAGGTCATCCAAACATTTGCAGATTCCCTGGAGTCTGCAATGAAATGCCAGATGTGGCTGTTGTGACAGAGTATTGCCCGAAGCAGTGTTTGGTGGGTGTTCTGCTCAACGATGACTTTCCTCTTAACTGGGGTTTCCAGTAAGAGCCGGGCATTTGAGTGACAGGAGACACAACCAAGCCCTCTTTCCATCAATGTTTCTAAGGATTTATTGCCACCTGAATGCATTATCTTGGAAGAGGATTTGTGCTATATCTTGGAGTATAGATGGGAATGGGTGGGTCATTACATCTAGGCAGGGATGCCTAGAGGAAACAGGATTTTGAATTGGGCCCACCCACTGGTGCCCAGGGGAGACATGACTGGGGATGCTGGCAGCAAGTCCTTTAGCATCTGAAGAGTATAAGCACAGGCAACAGCAAGTAGTCCTGGCAAATAGTAGGCACTGGCTAGGTCTAATTAATTTATCTAACAATCACTGTGCTGGACACTGCAGGTTACAAAAACAAATGTTCTCTTCCCTCAAGAACATCTTGATCTGGTGGGAAAGGCAAATAAGCAGAGTTATAGAACAGAAGATAGAAATCCTGGGGGTGTCAGGTGCATGGGAGTAGCATCTAGTCCAGACTGAGCAAATGGGCCATGGAAGGTTTCTCAGTGGAGGTGAGCTAAGGAAGAATAGAAGTTTCCAAGGAGAAGTGGGGAAGAGAGGTCTTTCCAAAAAGAGAGAACAGCATGTATAAGAGAAGCTGGTCTAATTTGGGATTGTAAATAGATTAGCATGGACAAAACTTAGAGATGAAGGTGGAGGTGGTGGGTAGGAGTGGTGAGAAATGAGACCAGAAAGATAGTAGATAGTTCTGAAATGGGCCAAAGTAGGTACAATAATTTAGTAGTTAATAAAAATGGAATTTCAAATAAGAGAAGAAAAGGGATATTGTTTGAATAAAGAATTCAGGATGACTATCTAACTGTTTGGCAAATATGCCATTAGATTCCTCGTACACACCTTTTACCAAAATTGGTTGGGGACAGCTTTAAATTTTCAATATAAAAAGTGAAACTTTAAAAGTACTATAAAGAAGTACTCATATATAATTATATAATACCACAGTAAAAACAAACAGGCAAACGAGTAATTGGGAAAAGTATTTCTAACATGATCTCTTACTGAGTATAATGAACAGAAAAGTTCAGGTTGATATCCATAGACTAGTGGGTATTAGCAATGTAAATGGCATGACAAATAATTTCTGGTCTGTAATTATGGACAAGTCTATGAACATCTAAATTTGTTTAAAATGGGACATATGTACAAGTGAATCAGATTTATTTAGAAGAAATAGTCACTTTTCTTTTTCGGATAATTGAGACCTCTTAGCATTCACAAAAATGAACATGGCTGAGCTTACATGAAATGATGTTTCCACTGACCCTGTAAACAGTCTCTGCATGTCACAGAGAAAGAGCAATCTGTGTGGGCTTTAATTTGTTCTGGATGAGGGATTTCACATCAAAATGACTTGTGTGTCTTTTTGCAGCTTATGCCATCTTTTTGTTGGAGATTGTCATACAAAGTGACCCAGTCTTCATCAGACTTTATTGAACATATTTTCAAATCTGCTTCTCTATTGCTCAGCAGTGAACAGTGTGCCCTACCCTGGCAGAGAGCAATGTTGTGTCTGATTTGTTCACATATGTTTGAGAGGATACGCTATATTTATCATCATTATCATCATATCATCATCATCATCACCACCACCATCATCTATATTTGAATAGCATATGCTTTTTATTCTAAAAAGCACTGAACAAAAATTCCATACCCTAAACCCTTCTGGGAATTAGGGTGAGTTTCCTCATCCAAACGTAGGCCTACTGAAGGAGAGCAGAACTAAAAATACTCTGGCTGCATCTGGAGTGCAGAGAACCTTTGGGATTTTTTTCGTTTGACCACATTCCAATTATAATGATGTTGAGCATGGATTTTTTCCCCTGGAATGTGAGTCCTTAAATAAATTTTTTTCACCCTTAGGTTTTGTTTATTTATTTTAAGAAATTTCTCTCTAGGTTTATAAGTTCTAACAGATCACAAAAATTATACATATTTTCAACAGAGACCAAAACTGTCTATAAGAGAAATAGGAGGTGAATGAGGGTGGGCATGGTTGGTTGAAATTACTTATCATCTCACTATTTTAAATGTAAAACCTTTGGTAATTATGCATGTTGACCAATAGTTTCACATACTTCTGAATGCCATCTAATAGATAAATCAAGGGACATGGCAATTTTAACCAGAGCAATCAAACATTGTTCTTGGTACTTTTAAATAAATGCAAAGAGGAACAAAAGGAGAGATGATAGTATATGATGAGAAAAATCTGTCCTATTTACCCCTATTTTCGGTTACTGCCCAGCTTTAATATATATATTTAAATAAAGTAATTTTCAACAATCGTATAGTTTAAGCGTAATCTCACAGAGACTGAAAACAAAACCAAACAGCAAACTACTGCTCTTCTTGGAGATTGGCTCTTTCTATTTACCACTTGTCATTAATACCTGAAAGTGGATTCTCTTAGACAAGTGCAGATGAGCAAGGTCATTTTGACACTGAGCGGTAACTATCTATGGAACTTGTCTATGGCAGGGGCTAGGCTGACAGTGCTTTGTCCTCTACAGAAGTGAGCTGAGCATGTGTGTGGGGGAGAAGAGGGTGTGGGCTGTGGGAAGCAGTGGGGTGTAAAGGGCCTGAGCAGCACTGTTAGAGTCAATTAGTGATCAGCCTGTGTTGGGGAATGCTGGGAACAACTGGATGTCTAGGAGGGGACTTTGGTGAAGAATCTTATATGCCAAGTTGTGAAAGTCACACTTTATCAGAAAGGTTCACTGTCAGCTGTTAAATGGTGGGAATGACATGGTGGAAATAAGAGCGAGACAGGTATTGGTGGCAGAATAGAATTTTCTTTCCTTCATGGTCAATTAAGGCATGTAGGGCTCTGGAGTGGATCTCATGGGGGAAAAAAAAAACCTAATTCACAGTGTAACTCTAAATTCTGTTTAATAGCTAAATTGATACACTTGCTAATTTGCCCCTTTTACCAGCCATCTCAGCTTGTCCCTTTGGGGGCATCCAAAATTGGAGTTATTAGCTGGAAGTCACCTTATAGGTTATTTATTGGTGCCATTTCATTTTCAGATGAGGCAGCTGAGACTCAGAGAGATTCAGACCTGTTTAAAGCTCTAGCTCACTCCCTTGCTCCCATTTAGTTCTCTGGGATTCAGCCCTGGGCTGTCTGTCTCTCTCTCTCCAGGTTTACTTCTGTTATAACTTGGGTCACCTCAGTGTCCACGAGGATGTTGTGTCCAGTGTCTGTCCTGTTAATTCTTTGATCCCCGCACTATCTTCTCCCATGATCTTGTCCTTCACCTGCCTCTGCTACCCATTTTTATACTTTACCTGAGATATCATTATTGCCCATAACTGGAACTCCTCCACAATATTCATGTCAATATCTCACTCTGACCTCCACCTCCTGTTTTTCTAGTGAATTCCCTTTAGTTTTCAACTTCACCAATGTGTGGGGTTAGGACGCTCAATTCCATCAACTTGACGGCAACTCACTCCCTCTCATACCCCCTTTTCCTCCTCACCTGGATTAGATTCATGATCTGTCATTAATATAGATTCATTTGCTTAAACTCTCTTCTCTTGTCTTATCACACACTGACAAATTATATATATTTGGTGGATTTATCTGGACTAGAACCTCCTTGAGGGCAGGGCCTTTGCTTTGCTGTATCCTGAGTTTCCAGAACATAGTTGGCACATGTTAGGTGCTCAGTAAATATTAGTTGAATAAACGAATAAATAAGTAAATCAGTGAAAGCTAAGATAGCTTTCAGAGTGGTTAAATTATATTTTGCTCTAGGGATTTTGACACATGCTTCTATTTTGATTATTTCTAATGCTAAGTTGTTTTCCATTTTTCTTAATTTCTATCTCCCCTCCCACAGCCTTATTTTGTGGTATATTCCTTATGTCTCCCTCTTGAGGAACTAATTACAGCTCTATGTCCTTGCCCCTCAGAGTTTGCAGAGGTAAGGGGGTGGGAGGAGAGAAAGGGACTTTGAGGAGTTCTGACTCTGAAGCCATCACATCAACTAAGCATGAACTCATCTTTAGAACTCATCTTAGAAAGAGATATATCAACAAGAGTAACCTGTTGCCTCAAGTAACAGTTTATTGGCATTTTTCTGGCTTTTCTAAATCTACCTCCAGGTGATGATCCAGTAGGCAATTGGAATATGTGTCAGGAACTTGAAACAGAGGCTCAGATGGAGATAGAAATTTGGGACCACTACTGTGGTTGTGATGTAACCATAGATGGAGATGAAGCCTTTTAAGGAGGAGATGTGGAGAGAGAAAAAAAGAGATGAGAAGAGAATCTGAGGTGAGAGCCCAGCATTCCTGTAGAGCTCTGGTGTCATAAAAACACAAGGACAAAGTGATACATAGGATGATGAAAACAAAGTGAGCATGTTTATATGCAGCATGCCATAATGCCTGTCACTTTGGGATTTAGACATGTGTAGTGGCTTATGATAATGTGTGTAATTAATAACGATTATTTTACTAAAACATGAAATGAGACTCGTGACTTTGAAAGGGTAAGGTATAGTTCATGGGACAGTGGTAGAGTGGAAAGGACCAGCCAGTGTTGTTATAGAGTCCTTCTATCAAGCCCCATCCATGGCATTAATTGCCCTCATGAGCTTAAATCCCCAGGCCTCTGGCATCCTAGCATTTCTGAGCTTTAGTTTTCTTATCTTTAAAAAAAAGGATACTTCATCAGGGAGTCCAAGATGGCAGGTTGTGTATCAGAACTTAGGATGATCCCCAGTAAGAGTTCATATCATACGTGATCTGCAAAAGCATATTGCATTTTATTATCAAATTTCATATTTGTAAAATGAACAAAGATCACACACATTGATTTAATAGTTCAAGCTACTGAATGTAAAGCTCATTCCTGGCTTATGGGGCTAAGGTTAAAAAAGATAGAGAAGTCTGGGAAGAGATGATGCCAAACTGTTTAGTTCTGCAGTTCTGTTCAGAATATCCATATATGGTGCTTGATTTTCACTGTTGACCCACTGCAGTTGATTGGGAGGTGTAGGAAAAACAACCCATCCCAAAAACCCATGTTTGAACAAGGAAAGAAGCTTCAATACAAGATGAATCCTAGCAAAGTTAGTCCAGTAGACATCACGATGTCTTTGGTAAGCTTGGGTGACTTCCCAGTCCTCACTAACTGCATCCATTTAGGTATGGATTTACCAGGGCATTCAAGACAAGTTTCAGTCATGTACTCCCTCATAGCTGGCTTGGTTACTGCATCCCAGGGAGATGATAATTACAAGCCAAGGCCCCCTATGTATATTCCCCTGCCTTTTAGGAGCTTTCAAAGAGTCAGAGATTAATACACAGGGAGCAAAGTGTTCCCAGGAAGTAATTTCTCTTTGTGATGGATACTTAGATAGAGAAATACAGCAAACATCTGGAAGTACTTGTGGCAGAAAGGACCCAAGACTTAATGCATGAAAAACAAAAAACTGGTTGCCTACTCTATAGTAAGTAATGCTTTTTTGAAATACAATGTCAATAATGAAGGCTGAATTGGTTACTTTGTAAATACTTAAATACTTAACTTGTTTCTGTGGAATGCTCTTTTCTTAGAAGTAACTGCTGAAGCCACGGAAATAACAATTTTACATCTTTGTTTTTAAAAATCCTGTGTTCTGCTTGTACAGATTTTTAAGGGTCAGTTCTCATTTATACTAGGATTTTGGTTACTTTGAGTCTTTTTAACAGAAGTCAATATGCATAAAAGGTCGAAGGTGGAAGACAGATCTTTACCTATAATATCAAGGAAAAGATTTAATGTTAACGCTGGATCTTGGGCAGCTGTACATGAATGAGTCTTGCAAGGAAGTGCCCAGCCTTGAGGGAGGTGTAGCTGGGAGAGCAGTCCTCCTAGGAAGGTGCAGGGGGCGGATTCCAACCCTGGCAATGGAGTGGAGCAGTGTGATGTAGATATGGTTCAGAGCTTGGGCTCTGGAGGGAGTTTCATGCTAGTTGCATGACTTTTTGGGCAAGTCACTTTGTGAGCCTTAGTTTTTTAATCCTGTGAAATAGGAATCAAAAACTGTACCTACTTCAAACGAGTGTCATGTTAAATAAGTTAATTGAGTTAATGCTGATGTAATACTCTTGGCAAATACCTGGTACAATGAAGAGCTCAATAGATATATGCTGCTGCTGCTAATGATGATGTTGATGACGATGATGATGATGATGATGAGGATGAGGATGATAGACATGATGGTGATGATGGACCAAAATCTTTGAGGGATCTGCCAAACCAAGGAAGCAAATAGGCAGCACATACCTGGCAGAGAGGATGACCATCATATCTCTAGGCTCAGGTGCCTAGGCAAGATCCACCAGCATCCCCCAGGTTGTTTCCATTATCCCAAGGACCAAAGTTTTCTGTCCTCTGCCCTGTTGGGTAGGCTAGGGTTGCCCAGTATGTGCCGGGCTTGGAGGTTCCCCATGTGGTTATTATAGAAAGCCCATTTTCCCCTAGCACAGTACTTCTCAATTCTGGCTACACGGTACAATTTCCTGGGGCTTTCATAATATACTGATGCTTGGATCCCACCTATCTGACATTCTGCTATAATTATTCATGCAGAAATTCAGGCATTAGTGTTTTAAAAGCTCGCTGGTGAATTCTAATGTAGAGCCCTGCTTGGAAAACTACTGATTAGCAGTTGTACAAGTAAACTAAGCATTGTTTTTTAATGCAACGAAATCCGTAAACATCTAGTAGCAAGATAATTGCCAAACCGATAATTCTTTAATAATCAGTTAGAATGGTTGTTTTTTCTGTTTGACCTCTTTACACCACTGACTCCTTTCTTCTTTTTGAACCTCTGTCCTACCTGGATTTTTTTCAACCTTCTCTCCTCTTCACCTCCTACTGCCCCAGCAGGCTCCCTCTCAGTCTTTTCAGCAGCTCTGCATCCTTCACGCACACCTTAGATGCTGACAATTTCATGGGGTCTATCCTTGGCATGCTTTTTACTTGTTCTAAACCATCTCTTATTTAGCTCTTGCTCCCAGCTTCCACCACTAGTTGTATGCCAGTGATTTTTAAATCTAGACAGTTTTAACCCTCTATCTGTCTTGAGATCCAGGTGTGTAAGTTCCAACCATTGACCTGGATGCTCTGGGCCACCTAGACTACACTGTGTAGCAATCTTTTTGGCAATTCCTAACCTCTAATGCTTTATTTACATTTCTTCTTAATCTCATCTGCCCTCACTTTCAATGAATCACTTGCCCCCCATCCCTCCTTCCCAACTGTAAGCTCTAAAATATGAAAATGACCAAAGTTCCCCACTTTCAACTATCACTAAATTTATCAAATAATGGTCTGCTGGAGCCAGCTGGCCATGAAGGGTTCAGTCTCGAGAGCTAACAGTTCCTGAAAGGGGGAGCGAGGCTAAGAAAGAGAGAGAGAGACAAAGAATAGAGTCGGGAGGGCTAACAGTAAATACTGTCTGCGGAGTTTATTAAGCACAGCATATTTATACCCTTGGAAATGCATGGGAAGCAAAACTCACAGATATTCTAACAATTGCTGACATTTACATAAGTTCTCTCAAAATCTCCTTGTTCCTGTTTTCTGTCTCTTAGTATTTGGGGCAAGGAACATTCAACTGTTTACATTAAGCCAAAATTCCTCCTTCAGTACAGAGCCCACCTGCTCTGCAAACTTCTAGCTTGCAGGCAACTTTAACTCTGTTTGTAGGGCATTCAGCAAGAATGGCTCCCAACAAGGGTCCATCTTAACTTTTTTTTTTTCTCAGAGGAATAACTTCTGCTTTCCAAGGCCAGTCTCTCTACTTGAGTTCTGGATCCCAGCTTGCTGTCTCCTTTCATTTAGACCTTGAACCAATACTTATTAATTATTTACTATATGTTAGGGATTGCGTTAGGCAGGTAATACAGCAATACACAAGACATATTGAGTTTCTGCTCATGTAGAACTCATAGTCTAGTGAAGGAAGATGGAAAATGAATAAACTAACAAATAGTTATATGACATATCAGGTAGTGATAAGTGCTAGAAGAAAAATAAAGCCTGTAAGAGGTGAGAAAGTGACCGGGGCTGCTGTTTTCTATGGTGTGGTTAGAACCTGAATGAAGTGAGGAACATCTGGGGGTAAAGGGAACAGGAGGTACAGAGGCAGGAGAATGCTTGGTGAGTTAGAGGGACAGATAGTAAGGTTTCATTGGAGCGGACGAGGAGTGCAGAAGTAGAAAATAAAGTAGAAGAGGTAGTAGGGACAAACTTAGGCATGGGCTCTGTGGTCCCTCAATGTTAAGTCATGAGGAGGGAGAGGACAAGCAAGCAGAGGGGTGTGAGAAGGAGCAGCTAGAATCAAGATTAGGTGGTATTCCAGAAGCCAAGTGAGAAAAGTATCTCTCACAGGTGGGAGTGATCAACCATGTTAAATGCTGCCTCTGGTCATGTAAGGCGAGGTTGATCCTTAAATCAACCACAGGATGTGGCAGTGTGAAGGTTCCTCTTGGCTTCAATAAGAGCAGTTTTGGTGGAATATGGAGGAAATAAAACCTTTAGAGTGTTTTTAGGGGACAATAGGGCAAGAAGTGGAGACAAGTATGGTCAACTACTTCAAGAAGTTTTTCTCTGAAAGGGAGAAGAAAAATATGAATGTAGCTGGAGGAGTCAATGAATTTTTTATTAAATTTAGGAGATGTAATAGTTAAAGGAAGAACCTAGTAGAAAAGAAAGAATTGATGGACCTTGCTTCATCAGTTATCTTCTTTCTGTTCTGCACCCAATACTTCCAGTCTTTTTTGGCGTTAGCTGCTTTACCTCAGTTTCCTAATACATGCAGTCTTCTTTTCCTTTATACAAGTGAAATCTTGAGAGCTTTGGAACCAGACTACCCTGAGTTTAGATTTGGTATCCTAGGTAGTCCATGTATGGGCTGTAGGTAGTTCATGAATCCCTGTAATTCTATGCGAGGTTGTATGTGCATTTCCTAGGAAAGGGACCAGATTTTCATCCATATCCTTAATTGGGGCCTAAAAAAAGAAGAACTAAACTAATCTGAGTGGTTTGTTTTCATCAGCCTTTGGAGTCTTTGCCCATCTGCTTGATAGACATAGAGGAGTTACTCTCTTCCCTTTGGTGGGATGAATAACTTTCCAAATCTATCTGAAAGTATGTCCTTTTGAGCAGAGATATGTCAGTAGTTCCTTTAAATCTTCTCCTGGCCAAAGAAAGCCATGGTTTCATAGTCAACATATATGTGATTAATTATATACATTTCTGTTTACCTAGCAAGATTATGTATTATTTGTGTGTATGGACTGAGTTTTGTTTATTTTTGTGTCTCTAGTGTCTAGTTCAGTGCTTGGTACATGGTATATGCTCTGTAAATGCCGATGGGAAGCCTGAATACGTTTTGTATTCTCCTATTAACAATGAATACAAGTAATAACGATATAGCCAGATCATGCTGCATTTATAAGTATTTAGCATATTACCAGGGTAGATGATAAATATGTATGTAAAAAATGGTCTGTTGAGACAAAAATTCCTGAGGGAAATACAAAAATATCACCCTATTTTTTTCACTGAAAAAAAAAATACGAAATTCAATTTTCCCACTATTATTAGACTCCAATAAATATTCATCCTTTATCCCTCCAGGGGGTGGGGGTTTCAAGCTTTCAGCAAGTGAAATGTGCCCTAACTGTGCCTAGTAAATCACTCTAATTGTTTTTACCCTGTAGCCAGAATGGGATCTTAGTTGATTTGCTTTCTCCAATAGCCTAAGGATTCAAATAATGTTAGATTTTTAATTCCCAGGACTAGAGGAGTCAGGGTACAATTGTTCATGCACTACAGTGACTTTATGAAACAACTCCCATGAAGAAGGAAATACCTTGCTCTTGGAAACAAAAGATCCCACAAAACCTCAAAAGTACAAAGCCCCAGAGCTCTCCGGACTAACAGTCGCTGGCTGATTACACCAACTAAATTGCAAATTCCTGCAAGGTAGCAGTTGGGCTTAACTCATCCTGAGAGGTCCTGATTTTCATAATAGTGTCTTGAGTTAGGGGACACACCAGTTTTAGTGACTAAAGTGCTTGGTCAGTAAATCCCAATTAACTCTCCTTGTTTCTCCACCCTTGACAGTACCTGTGACACCATCTCAGCACTGGTCCTAGGGAGCGGGGGGTTAGGGAATGTTCAGCTTGGTGCAAATCCATTATGGTTAGGCTAACAGCACAAACAATACCCAACTACTGTGCACGGAGGACAGAACAATCGAGAGTGCCAACGATGACAAATGATGCTACAGACATGAAGAATGGACCGTGTGTGTTTTTCCTTGAGGATAATTAACTGTTCTAATTCATACCAGAAAACAGGCATAATACTGAAACAAGTTGCTGGTGACCTTAAGACAAGGCTGGTTTTGCCAAGCTCAGAGTTACCGGAGTCTATCCATCTTTTTCAAATAAATTTACATAATTGGAATTAGGATTTTAATCCAAAAGGCAGAGAAATGGAGCAAGCTACAGTATTATACAATTGTGCATGACTGCTAGTAGATGGAGAGTAAATAATATTTGCAAAAGAAGAAAATGCAGGCATTTGAGTAAAGTGGCAAGTTCACCGCTTAGGCATGCTGTTAATAAGATATGTTGGTTTGATTTTGTTAAGTTCCTCCACCCACTACTTTTTTTTAAAAAACAATTTTTTAGAGCTAAAAGACATCCAGTTTAGCAAAGATGCAGAAAATTGCTTTAGAAAGGCATACCTCTTTATTTTAGGAAATGTGTTTTAAAACCACGGAGTAATTAGGCCATACAGTTCTTCCCTTCCATGACAAATGATACAATAGCCGCATCAGTTGAGAAGGTTATCTTCTTTGAAAGCAAGTTTTGAAAGTTGAGAGAAAAGCCCATAAATTAGACTTGTAAATTGTGAGGTTGAAACAGTCTCAATGATTTGCACAAGAACAGATTCCTACAGGCTCTCAAAGGAATCAGGTGTGTGTGTGTGTGTGTGTGTGTGTGTGTGTGTGTGTGTAGACCTTCTCTGTTTTATGGATGGAGAATGTGAGGACAGAATTTAAAGAGGCTTAGTGTCCTGCCCTGTTACTGATGAACACTCTCTTCTGGGAGTTTGGGGAAAGGAAGGCAGAAAGCCTCTTTCCAGCTAAGAGTCTAGAATAAACTCGAAGTAATTTATCTGAGGAAATGAATGCCTCACTAACAACCAAGTGATAAAAGATCTAGAATGTAGGTAGTGAAAAGGAATTTTCCACTCAAATAGCTAACCTGGTAATCAGCTGTTTGTTCTGCTTCTGTAGACATGCTTACTGCATAGGCAGAAGGGCAGGGTGACCTGAGATCAACTGAAGACACCCTCCCCTTTGCTTGTTCTGTCTAGATAGCAGATGTCTTGCCTAAATTCCTAACTGCCTGTAGCCCACTGCACTCTGTAACCACCCAAGGACAAATTAGCCAATTGGCCCATCCCAACTATAACTGCACAGATAAGCCCTATAAAAGTAAGGTTACCCTTGAGCTTGGGGACCAGATCTTCAGAGTGCTAGCTCTTCTAGGACCACCAGCGTAATAAATCTGAGTTCTCCAACTCTCTTGAGTGGTGCTTGGTTTCTGCCAGTCTGATTTTTTTTTGTGACAGTAGGAATGAGGATAATTGGCAAGCAAATAAATTAATCTTTCTACTTGGGACTTCTCTAAGTGAGCTTTGCACAGTCATCTCACTCTATGTAAATCCCTTGTTATATAAACCTACTCACTTGATGGACAGAAAACAGGGCAAGTCCAGATGTTCAGGGTTGAAGTTCTCATCAAACAAGCCTCCATAGCTTTGACTATACTAACATAGTCTAAAATAAAGCTAAGCAAAACAACAACAATGACAACAACAACAACAACAACACAAACAAACAAAAAGCAAACCCAAAACAAAACCCTCAAATCTCAAACCCAAAACCAAATGAAAAAACCCAAACATATCAAACTACTAAGAATATTTTCTGAAGCAATTAAGTGGCTTTTAGGTCTCCTTGGTTCAAAATATTTCTGAGAGCTTCAAAAAATTTTGCTGAACAAGGAGGTACCATTGCTTAATTAGGTCTTGCCAATTAATTTGCCTGATTTAACTTTCTTCTACCTCATTGCCCATTTTCAGTGACATCATGGGCTTCACTCAGTTTTCTAGCATCAACACTCTGTATCAGGTAGTGGATGTTCTGAACAAGCTGCATACCACCTTTGACAAAATTATAGATCATTGTAATGTCTACAAAATGGAGAAAGTTAGAGATACATGCTAGTGGTTAATGATGAATGGGTAGTCCCTTAAGCATGGAGGAATATTAACTTGACTCAGGAACAAAGCTAGGAATTAATAGAAGTAAATAGTTTATATTAAAATTCTAATTTTTCTAAGTCATAAATGCCTAGGAAGCAAATCTTGGTAGCCCCCACTGTGCCTATGGGTTTTCTCTTAGTGGGCACCCAGAAAATGTTTGTAGATTTGATTTGAGAGCTATCTCTATTCAATAATAAGAAAAACACATTGGTTTTATATTTCCATTTTTGTGGACAGACTCTCAGGCACTCAGTCAATGACCTCTAACATCCTATTTATTCATATTGTTATTTTCCCCTCTCTATGGTAGCAAATGTGGAATAGTAATTAGATAAAATGACATCAATAATCATTACAATTATAAATTTAATATTAATTTTACAAATTGAGAAGGGAACAATGAAATGTTTCATTAGCTATCAGGCAAAATAGATTTTGAAAATATTTACAATTCATCTATTCAGTGCATAATTATTGAGATCCAATATGTGCTATGCTCTGTGTTAGCATTGGAGCTCTAGAAGTTATAAGGTTGAATGTAACATATAGGATAATAATCCTTAGAGAACTTACAGTCTAGTGATAAATATAGTCATGTGCTGCATAATGGCATTTCACTGTATGATGACAGGCTGCATATGCGATGGTGGTCCCATAAGACTTTACTGAAGCTGAAAAAGTCCTATCACCTAGTGACATTATAGTCCATGATTTTAAATGACTTGCCAAGCATGAGAAGTTTGAAAAAGTCAGCAAGGCTGTCAACCTTAACCTGGGTGTGGACAAAGATGACATTGAGGAGCTCATGGAGGTGGTTCCTGAAGAACTGACTAATGAGTTATTGGTACTGGAACAGGAACACAAAGCTGAAGAAGAGGTAGGGAAACTGCAGGAGACAAAGGAAAAGAAACCCCAAGAAAATTCACAGGGAAGGGTTTAGCAGAAGCTTTTACTGACCTTAACAACTCCTTAAAAAGCTTGAAAACATAGACCCAACACTGAAAAGTTTTCATTAATAGAGAGGAATGTTCATGGTGCATTATGTGCTTACAAACAAATCTATAATGGAAAAAGAAACCAATCAAACAAACTACCATGGATAGTGACACCATGAAAATAGTGACACCTTCTCAAGAAGAGCCTGAGGCAGGTTCTTCAGGAGGTATTCCAGAAGAAAGCATTGTTACCATAGGAGAGGACAGTTCCATGCGTGTTATTGCCCTGGAAGACTTTCCAGTGGGACAAGATGTGGAGGTGGAAGACAGTGATACTGATGCTCCTGATGACCCTGTGTAGGCCTAGGCTAATGTGTGTGTGTGTGTGTGTGTGTGTGTGTGTGTGTGTGTGTGTGTGTGTCTTAGTTTATAACAAAAAGTTTAAAAAATAAAAAAAAATTTTTAGGTAGAAAAATGTTTATAGGATAAGTATATAAAGAAAGAAAACATTCTTGTACAGCTGTGAAATATGTATTATAAGCTAAGTGTTATTACAAGAGTTGGAAGTTTTAAAAAAATTAAGTAAAAAAAATTATAGTAAGCTACGGTTAATTTAGTATTGAAAAAAATGTTTTCTATAAACAGTGTAGCCTAAGTGTACATTGTTTATAAAGTGTACAGCAGTGTATAGTAGTGCCCTTCACATTCACTCACCACTCACTCACTGACTCACCCAGAGCAACTTCTTTTACCACAAACTCCATTTATGGTAAGTGCCTTATACGAGTACACCACTTTCTATCTTTTATATTATATTGTAACAGTACCTTTTCTATGTTTAGATATGTTAGATACACAAATACTTACCATTGTGTTACAGTTGCCTACAGTATTTAGTACACTAACATGCTGTACAGGTTTGTAGCCTAGGAGCACTAGGCTATACCGTATGACCTAGGTATGTGGTGATCTATACCATCTAGGTTTGTGTAAGTACACTCTGTGATGCTTGTACAATGACAAAGTTGCCTAACAACACATTTCTCACTAGTATCCCCATCATTAAGCTTCACATGACTGCAGAAGGACTGGGACTGGTAATCACATTGAAGAGGGAATGAGGCTTCTCCCATTTCACCTTCATTATTCAACCTTCCACTCACAGATTACTGCATGCTTCACTGAAACTCACACAATTCCTTTTCCATCCATTCATTACTGAAAAATACTGTATTATAAGTTAATGTTGATGAAACTATTGTGCTCATACAATTCCTTGTGTTTCATTATTGGAAAACGCTGCATTATGAAATTAAAGTTGCTATTGCACGTGACCATATGATTGAATCGCGTTTGCTTTGTATTTCATTTCTTCCCTGTGCCTCTAATTCAGGATCTGTGAACAAGTGCTTAGACCCAAACACGTTCCCAGCAAAAGATGAAGATTTTAACAATCCGTTAATGGATAAATATAGGGCACTAGATACTTAGTAAACAGGGACGCTGATTTTCAATAATCCTCTGATTTAAAGGATTTTCCTTCATTCATCAAAGGTAAGCTCATCATACAGAAATGCGGATGAGGTCATAATACTATCTCTGAAGGTCACTACTGAAGAGGGAAAAAAAGGAAATATCTTTTGGCTAAATTTGAAGTAAACTTTGCTTGGAGTTGAAAAAATGGATTAAGAATATAGGTATCTAGATTCTGTTTAGTTATGCTTTAGGGAAGTGCTGGTTCATCTGTCACTTTCCTGCTGTGTGATTTGGGGCAAATTAATTAATGTCTCTGTACTTCAATTTCTTTATCTATAAAATGAGGATAATAATGTTGCCCACTTTATAACATTGTTTTGAGGATCAAAAGCGTATGGAGAGAAGCCAGGCCCTGCCTCAGGCAGCACGGGCTTAGTTCTTGTCTCTAAATCCTTCCCATTTAAAACAAAACATCTTTGTGTTTTGATCAAAGGAATTTTCAATGGTTAACCAGTATTGTTTTGTTCTGAAGTCTTTTAGCTTGTAAGATCCTTGTTTTATGCCTTTTTAATTCCTAATGTTTGGGTATTTTGTGAGTGTGTGTGTGAGTGTGTTTTAAAATGTGTATGATTAAATGAAAATAAATCAGGGACTGTGAACATTTTTTTAAAAAGCTCCTTCTCCCGCAAAAAAGCATATGTACATGCACAAAATGCATATGGAGTTCTTATGATGCCTGGTGCAGCTTCTCCATGCATGTTATTATGCATGCAAGCTTTCCATTTCTTAGCCTCAACCCTAGTCCAAACCTTCATCTTTCTACATCTGCACAAAAAACAGTTTCTTGACTAGTCTCCTTGCCTCTGCTTTTCACACTATTATGCAATGAAAATATACTTATTCTCTTCCTCAAGAACTTAATTATCTGTAGCATCTTGTCCAGACTCTTCAGGCTTACAGGCAATGACGCACAAAACTGACTTCTTCAGCCTTTGTCATGAGTTTCACCAAGTATACAGTTTGAGGGAACAGTTTCCATAAGACTGCCCTCACTTCAGTCACCAGCCAGAAGTTTGGTGGTAACAGGACCATCCTCACTTCAGACCAGCTGGCTAAAAATTTAGGGGCACCCATACCCACCCTCAGATTTGATAATTTGCTAGAATGACTCACAGAACTCAGGAGTGTTATATTTATTATTATAGTTTTACTACAGCAAAGGGATACTGTTGTGACCAGAATAACCAGCCTCGACCTGAGTACTCTGATATTAGAGGCAGTTTATTAGCCGGCGGCTGTCCTTCCAAAGGAGCAGCCCCGAAACATAAAGATACCAGGGTATTAAGCACAAAATCTCATTCTTCATTCTGTCTAAATCACAAAGGTTTAATATTTCTTCTATTCTCTACCTGTCAACCTAAAGGTGGGTTGTGCAAGCGGGAATACAGAAGCAGAAAGTGTACTGTTAAAATGTTAGGTTCCCATGGATAACTGTTAGGTTCCCATGGGCAACTGTTAGGTTTCCAGGAGTAATAGTCAAACAATAACTTTTCAAGCAAGCAGGTGTCCAGAAGCAAGACATGGCGATTAGCACATAGGCTCTTAACCTTAACCCATTACTACATCTTTGTGACCCTTTTAGTATCACGTCATCACAATACAAATTAAAATCAGCCAAGGGAAGATAGAGCAGGCAGGGTCCAGCAGGGGTCCAAGCATAGAGTTTCCAGAATTCTCTCCCTATGGAGTCATGGACAACATCTGTCCATGACTTCCGGTTACTGTGTGTGATGCTGACCAGGGAAGCTCACTCAAGCCTTTACTGTCCAGAGTTTTTATTGGGTTTTAATCACATACTGTTCACGTGACTGATCTTTAGTCTCCAGCTATTCCCAGAGGTCAGGCTAATACTTTTAGTTATCAGTTCCTCTGGAGGCCAAAACTGATACTGTGTGGCCCAAAAGCCCCATCATAAATCATATTGTTAGACTAACTATTGTTAGCAAAAGTTCCCCAGCAACAAAGACCTTTCTATCAGGCAGGACATTCCAGAGGCCTAAAGGTCAACTTCTATTAGCCAAGGACCAAGGCCAGACATCTTTTTGGGTGAAGCCAATTCTTCACTATATAGCCTTATTTCCTAATTGCTCTTCTATTAATAATTGCTTGCCAAATAAAGCAACACACAGACCATTCTATGCTTTCATACAATTTCTTTTACCTGTAATATTTCTTCTTTTGCATCAGGATACTTAAATGTTATGCTTTATATGAGGCTCAGCTCAAGTCTCATTTGCCCCCAAAACTTCATTTGCCCAAAGCTTTCCTAGTCACTCACTTTTCTAACTAGTAGCGTATTCGCCTTGTATGGCCCTGTGATGTAGCCTGTGTTTATAGACTTCCCCAGGCTTTATATCTCTCTGCAGCCTGAGTATCCATCACAAAGAAGTTGCTCAGCAAATGCTTATGTGAAAATGCTTATTAATATAATGATGATAAATTTCCTAATGTCTAAGGCATTCAGTAAATCTCTATTGAAATGGACTGAACTAAGTTTACCTTTAATTGTAAATTAAGCACCTTTGTTATCTGTATATCACTCTGATTACTTGGGCTCTAATTTAGATAAGCTACTACCTAAGTGAGTCATTAGACCATAAGACAATCAAATTCACACTGAGCTTCAGAATGTTTGCATGTGAAAAAAAGAAGTGGTGAATTGACATTTGTGAATATTGATGTTTCTCACAAAACAAAATGACCAAAAATGTTTTCCAGAAAGCAGAACTTTATGCTAGACTGGTTTGGTAGTTATTTTTACTGTGGTTTGGTTCCTATGACTCCTGGTAGGTTAGAACCTAGAACAGATAAGCAAACTCCATCCAGAGAGCTCATTGGAAAAAAATATTGATGCCTTAAATGCCAAAGCTTTAATTTTATTATCCCAAGATCCTGGGATTCAGCACTTGGGCAGGGTCACTGTTAGCAGTGTAGACAAATGGGTTTTGTTACTGCTGGGTAGACAAATTCTCTCACCCCCACCAAAACAAAGATGTCATTGCCAAAATATCTGAATTATTGGCTTTATTCAGATATGGCCTTGATGCATACTTTATTTAGACTATGCCTCAATTGTCATGACAACCGTGTGTGTGTGTGTGTGTGTGTGTGTGTGTGTGTGTGTGTGTGTGTGTAGTGTGCGTGCGCACGTGCTGGGTAGTGTCTGGAAGCATCACCTTTACCATATAGGCAGAAACAGAGTGGGTGTGTCAAGCAGAGTGTCTCCTTATCCATTTAAATGATGATGTCAGGGAAGATTGAAAATATCATTCAACATCACTCATTTAATTAAAATTCCAAACAATCAGCTATTCTCTCCAGCAGAGGAGCCGTTATACATTCAAGGTCAATGTCTAAGTGTCTAAACTTTCATTCTGTATTGTATCAATGCCTGTTATGGTTCAACCATATTCTGATCCTGCTGACCCCACTGTGTCAACCTTCTCCCCTGCAACTTCTCCAGTCTCATCTCTTGCAGTAACCTCTAGTATCCTGGATATCCACTCTGGAGAATCACACAGATTATATTGTTTCAGGCTTTTAAGGTTTTGTCACACTTCCCTAAAGAAAGTCAGCTTTTTAAGACACATCATTCATCTTTCAGCCAGAAAATCCATTTTGTTCATAGCTTGGCACATTGAGCCCACTTGTCTTTCTGAGTTTTCCATATCTTTGGAAGCTCCACTGACTCTTCCAAGCTACTGGGCTGCTGTTCTATAAGCACCTCTCTCCCTGCATAAATGCTCTTGTGAAAGTCAAAGAACTAACTTTCAATGCATCCTTTTATTATTTATAACCTTTAGTAGCTGTGGCCCAGAGTCCTTGTTCTTGATGTGAAAAGTTGATATAAGAAATTGACTCAAACATAGCTGGTTTTCCCAAACTGTGCCTCTTGTTTGTCTTGAAGTGAGCATGAGAGGACACAGCTATCTTAGGAAGGCAAAGGAAACAATGCTACTTGAACATTGACCAACAGTTGCCCAAAAGTAGTCTGTTTACATTGTGGACCAGAATGATTTATTGGGTCGTTTTGTGTCCAGATCACCCAAGCTTAGTGATTTTTCCTCTAAGTCCCATTCCTGGCACGTTTTCTGGACCCTCTGCCAAACATGAACTTTCCAAGCTGCAATGGAACGGCCAATTAAAGATTTGGGATGGCAAGCCCCTGCCAGCAGCCTTAAAAATTTTTGCTTTAGTTTACTCAAGTATGCCATTATATCATATGTTTTCAGACATGGTAGTATCCAGGGTGTACAAGGCCAGTGGGATCCTCCACTCTGGGATGTAGCAAGCATGGCTCTAAAGCTGGTGGCTGTGTGCAAGACCCTTGAGAATCCACACAAACCCAATGTTCAGATGAAAACCTATGCTGGGATCCACTCAGGTAAGGCAAGATAGGATGTGTGAAGAGCTTTCTCTGTACTTCTCAGACCACATGATGCTTCATTGTTCAGGAGACACATTATGACCCCATTTTTGCTGACAAAAAAAGTGAATATTTAAACTCCATGATTGTAATGTTAACATTCTGTGAAACATTTCTCTTGGAAAGAGAAAGAAATGAACGTTTATAAAGTACCATTTATTCTGTGACAAGCATGTCAGGCAGTCATACCTATGATTTCATCTGACCCAAGATTAGAAGGTTATTGTTATTTGCTTTTCAATTTTTTATTGAGGTAAACATACAGTAAATGGTACTAATCTTAATAGCACAACTTGATTAATTTTTACCTCTGTATACACTCGTGAAACCAGCACCCAAGTGAAGATAGAGAATAATTCCAGCACCCTAAGACTTGATCACACTCTTTTTCCAACCCTCCCTCTCTGCACCTGTCAATACCACTGACCATTGCCTAAGGTAACCACTCACCTGACTGTTACCTCCATAGATCAGTTTTGTCTGTATTTGAATTAATGTACCCTTTTGTTCCAAATGCATGTATTTCCATCTTCTACATGTCATTACATGTAGTTGTTAAAGATTATTTTTTTAAGGAAACTCAAATGTCCTTAAGGCTGCAAGGAAGCATTTTACATCATCATCATCCTAGTGATTTGACTGATCTTGTTTGCTGAGGAAATCGACCAGATGTATTGCTTAGAAGAAGCCAAATAGTTCTTGTGTATTTACATACATAGTACATAAAAAGACACCAAATATTGCATGTGGAGAGAAGTTATATAAATTTTGGTCAGCTAAACTGTAATTATATTAATTTATTCCAGTTCCAGTTATTCAGAGAGGTGATTCTTCCTACACCCTAAATTTTAAAATGGGAATACTTGCATTTGGAACAAGATTTAAAAGATACAAAACAAAAGCTTGTATACAAATGTTAACAGCAGCGTTATTCATAATAGCTCCTAAACTGGAAACAACTCAAATATCTATCAACTGGTCAATGAATAAATTAATTGTAATATATTCATACTATGGTTTATTATTACTCAGAAATAAAAAGGAAATATAAACACATTCAGCAACATGGATGAATTTTAAAAACATACTGAACAAAGGTCAAATGCTACACAATGTGTGATTTACTTTGTATGACATTCTAGAAAAGACAAAATGATTATGACAGAGAGCAGATGGGTGGTTACCTGGGGCCAGTGGAAGAGGGGATTGATGGTGAAAGAGCACAGAGAATTTTTAGGGTGCTAGAACTTTTGTATATCTTGATTGAGTGGTTACATGATTACATTATTATATACATTACCCAAATTCATTAAACTATGCACTTCAAAATGGGCAAATTTTATAGTATATAAATTATACCTCAGTAAATTTCCACATGCAAAAGTATAAACAGTGAAAAGTAATTCTCCCTCCCACACCTGTCTTTTAGCCTCTTGGTCCCCCAGTCTGTTTTCCCCCTCATTTACCTTTTGTGGTGTTCTTTAGATTTATATAATGGGCACTTGAGTAGTTTAAAAATTAGCTAGTACTGGAATTCGGATGTCAGATTTTGATAACTGATATCATAAAGATGTTCCCAATATTTTTTGACCATATGCTCAGAAGAACTCAGTCTGTTTCTTGGTGTCACTTGCTGAATGTTTGCTGTGTACCAGCTACTTTGCAAAGGCTCCTCATTCCATGTTCACCGCAAGCCTCTGAAATGTGTATTAATAGTCTTGATAAAGGATGGAGTGAATCCCCCTGAGCCCCTGAGGGCATGAGGATTCTTCATTGCATGTAGGAAAGAATTCAAGAGCACACCAGAGTTAGAGACAAAAGAAAAATTTATTAGAAAAGGAATAACATCCCATAGACAGAAAATGAGGGAACCAGGTGTTCTTGTTTGAGGAATTCAGTTTATATGTCATTCTTAGTTTCTATGAATTACAGTTTAAAAACTTTGTTTCCTCTTTTCCTTTGATGGTATGGGTATGCAGCATGAAAAGTATGAATATGCAGCATGAAAAGCATGCTAGCAATCTCAGCCTTTGTTCTATAGGTTTCCATGCTTTGGACATAGGGAATGGCCAAATGGTTGGATTTATTTTGTGTAGGATACTACCTAAAGATTCTGTTTTCCTGTTTTCTTTTCATAGTTTGGGTATAGTTTGTTAGTTATCCCAGCAGGAATCTTCCTCTGTTCTGTATGTGGTCTGGCAGCAGCATGTTGTAGGCTCTGAATACAATATCAATTTATGCAGTTCTCATGCCTCTTCCCTATATCAGTCTTGTTTAATAAATGGGGAGGTTGAAGCTAAGAGACTTTAGGTAACAAGGTTACCCAGCTAGTAAGTAGCAGAGCTGCGGTTCAAATCCAGGTTTGTTCTAGGCAAAGACAAAGTCTATGATCATAATGCACCGAGTTATATGTTTTCTTGATTTGGAAAGAAGGGAGGGAGGACAACTTTGTCAACAGAGCAGCCTGTGTGATTTCACTTCTAAACCTTGTAGTTGTCTTAGCCCCAAACTTATAATAACCCCTTCCTCCACCTTGTTTCCATACCCCTTCAGAGTCTGATTAGTACTAGTTCTCAAAAACATCATTATTCTAGTTTGGAGCCTCAGCTGTTTTCATCTTTTTTTTCTTTATTCAAAGGAAAGAAATTCTGCTGTAAAAGTTCAAGTTCTTTCTTATGTGGGTAGTGCCTTTTTCAGTCCACATTAAAACTATCAAATTTATTTTCCCCACTCTCTCTGCAGCAGGAATAGGGGAAGGCTCAACAGTGAAAAAGCCCTTCTGTTCAGTGGAGCACCTTCTCCTTAAAATAGTACCCTCAAGGGACACAAGCAGGCAGATGTGCTTACGTTGGCCAAATGATCAGCTGCAAGAGTTTTAGCAAAACAAATAAATCTTCTGAGCCCTACAGGTCATTTCTGTTATATTGTGTTAATCTTTCTTTAGTTGACTATGGCAAAGACAAGGCCAGATATCTGCACAATATTGGAAGTGACTTCAGTTTGTAAAGACAAAGAAGGGAATGCAATGAGATTGCTAGTAGCAAAAATATTCTGGTGTTCTTTTAAATTCTCTTGTATTGTGCTAAATGATTCTCTCCCCTGCCCTCCTTAGGCAGTGGTCTGGCCTAACTCCTAAAGCAATGTGCTATAATACAATGTTAAACTCCAGGAAATTTGTGTCAGAATTTCTATAGCTAGTTGAGCATTCGTTCTGAATGTGCTTTTGTTCATTAGTGGGTGTGTAGGATGAGCAGACAGCTGGAATATTTTCTAAATGCAAAGTTAAATTTGTACTGTTAAAGGGAGCCAGCAGCAGCCCCATATTGTTGAGATTAAGGTTCCACCAACCTCTCCAGCTTTCATGCTCCTTGAGCAGGGACAGTGTGGCATTTGCTGTTGTATCCCCAGTGCCTTAGCTCTCTGCTCCCCCACATAAAAAGTGCTCAGTGCTAGAGCAGGGCTGGAACAGACAACAGCACCATCTAACCCAACTTCATGCCAGAGTGGAAGAGTCCCCTACCAGGGGCCAGGCAGGAAAAGAGGAAGGGCGAGGCTAGGACAAGCTGGAGAGCGTTTGCCCCTTTTCAATGCGGTAGCAACCGCTTGGCTCATCTGATTGATGCCGTGTGGTCCCAGCGTTTCCAGACTGCAAGTGTCAAGAGAATTCAGAAGTCTAGACTTGTATGTGATGTTTCCTGAATTTTATAACACTATTTGGGCTAAATAATTTCTGCCAGCTGGATTGGACCTATAGGCTGCCAGTTTGGACCATTTTTTTAAAGCATTTAAAGGACTCAAAGATTCATTTTGTTGAAAAAATCAAAAGCTTTGTTTCACAGACTAACAAAAAATAAATTTTAATTACATTTCCCCAAATTCACTGTGACTAAAACTGGGGCTTGGTACTAGTAACTCACAAATCGATATGGCCCCAGTTGTCTAACTTACACATTTTCCTTAGTGCCCCCTTCTCTTTCCTTTCTTCCTCACTGAACAGTGAGCTCTGGGCTGCCGAGATGCTTAGGGTTTAGCCGGACAGGTGACTGGAAGTCTAGGGTCCATTTCAGGCACAGCATGGCTCACATCACATCTTTTCCTGCTTCCTTGGCCTCCCCCTCTCCACTGGCTCCTCCCTATCAGCATGTAAACATGTTCATGTCTCTCTAAACTTAAAACAAAGTATGACAACCCTCCATTAACCCCACGTTCCTATCTAGCTACTGTCCAATCTCTCTGCACCCTCACAGTCAATCTTTTTGAAGGATTTTTCATACATGCCGCCTCCACATCCTCCCTCCACTGGTTCCTGCAATTTGGCATCCATTCCCATCACACCTCTGAAGTAAATTTTGCCAAAGTCAGCAGAAACCTCCAGTGTTATTTCCTAATCCTCGTTGTCTTATCTTTCAGCAGCATCTGGCTTTGCTGAAACTCAGCTACGCTTGAGTTTCATGAGTCCTCACCTGCTTTTTTTTTTTTTTTTTTGGCTTCTCAGAGTGCTCCTTCTTAGGCTCCTACAAGTGCTTCTTCTTTTGGGAGCTTAATGTTGATGACCCTCAGAGCTCTACCCTGCCTTTTCTGACTCTACATCCCACCTTGGATGATCTCAACCACACCCATGGTGTATGCTATGACCTGTGTGTTAGAGACTCTGAAGGCTTCATCGCCAGCTCAGTTTTCTCTCCTGAACTCTAGAGTTCAGGAGAGAAATCCCACTCCCTCAAGCACCTCCACCTCAACATGTCCAATACTGAACACCAGACTTCCTTTTCCTTCCTCTGGTTTTCAGTATTTCAGAGAATGGCACCCTGATCTACCTGGTGGTCCAAATGAGACACCTGAAAATCATTTTTGACTCCTTCTTCTCCTTCACACCTAATTCCTGTCAGTCACCAGGTGCTGCAGCTCTGTCTCCTCTTTCAGATCTGTCTCCTCTTCTCTATCCTGACAAGCCTCCGGGGCAAGTCACCTGCCCAGATTATAGTAACAGCCTCCAATTGGGGTTCCCTGCTTTTGGTTTTGTCCATCCCTCCCCACCACTCCTTTATTCACACTGTTGCTAGGGTGACCTTAATTTTCTTCACTAACATATTTTCTTTTTAATTATGTAATGTTTGCATCAGAGCAGTCTTTCTAAAAGGCAAACCCAACTGTCTCACTCTTCTGCTTAAAAACCCTGTGCTGGCTTCCCTAGCACAGCTGACAAGGCCCTGCCTGGCCTGGTGGGGGTTAGCCTCTCCAGCCTTCCCCCACCCTCCATGCTGCATGCATACTAACCTCCTCTTAGTTTTTGCCCTTAAACCTGTAGGCCATAGTGCCTTAGCACCCAACACTTCCTCTGCTCCACACACTCCCACCTCTCACTTTACCTTGCTGGCTTCTGCTCATCCTCTAGACTAGGAGCCTTCTCTGAACCCTCATCTGGGTAAGGTGGCCCTCCCCGACCTTACTTGTCACACAGCTCTCCCCACATGGCTCCTACCTCACAGCGTTGTAATGGCTGTTTAAATGTCCACCCCATCCCTGACTACGAGCTCCGGAGAAGGAAGGATCATGTCTTCTTTGTTAAATTTTTAAAATTTCCTTTGCACAATAGATAGTTGGCTCAGAATAGAACAGAATAGAATAGAAAAGAATAGAAGAATAGAATAGGTGTTCGATGTGTGTATGGATATGAATAAATGAATTCCCAAGGACTTTTGGTAGGAATTCTCAGATAAACATACACCGGTGTACCGGAGCCAGCTCATGTTGATTCCTGAGAGACAAATGTGCTTTTAGTGATGTCACATGGGCAGTATAAAAAATTAATATAAACAGAGCCACTTTAAAATGGAGTCAGAGCTGCCATCCCAGAGGAACTGCCTGGAATGTCTTATCTCTCAAATCTTTGGAATGTTAAAGCTGGGTGAGATAACCTTTGGACTGGTCCTAAAACAACATTGTATCTTGAACAACTGCTTGCAGAGATAATAAGAAAACAGATATTATGACCACTGAATTGAAAATTAAAAATATTGTTTAGAATTAACTTTGCTATGTTAGCTTATCTACACCTATAGAAATTCCTTCGTTCTATGGACATAATTATTCCCCTTCCTTTTTTCATAAATATACCTTGCCTTTGCCTCCTAATCAGAATGCTGTTTGAGTTTCTGCCTGAATCAGTGCTTCCTTAATAGCTTGTTGCCTTTCACTTTGCCTTTTTATTTTTAAGTTAATAGTAGTTTGAAATCAGTCGTGGTAGACATATTTACACCATGGAAATCAGTAACCACTACAAATCAGGACTCTCCTCTCTACCCTGTCTACTGTTTACTAGCATACTGCTGCAATATTGCTTTGGAGAGCTTTTCAGAGAGTTTGGAACCCTCAGCAATGGCTTGGAAGTGGTTCATTGTCTTAAGCATATATTTTGAGAAAATAATAATAATAACAATAACAACAACAACAACAACAACTGTATGAACTATGTGCCAAACAACAACAATAACAACAACTACTACTACAGTTTAATGAACTGTATGAACTATGTGTCAAACCTTGTGTTTAATGCTTTCCAAATTGATCTTGCTATATTTGTAACAAAGCAGGCAAAGTAGATATTATTAGCCACAGTATAGAAAAGGACACTGAAAATGGATTCATCTGCTTAGCTGGCAAGTAGAGATAGTTGATGCCAGATCTGACCACTGAACCAGTGATCTTACTTCTTCACTCTGCTGCCTCTCTCTCACAGCCAGGTGCTTCAGTTCTTACTTCTCACCCTTACTTCTCCAAAGCAGTCCCTGAGTTTTCAGCTGAATCTCACAGCTAACCATCCAGATGACTGAAAAAAACAAACAAACCCAACAACTCATGGGTAATCATCTTGCAATAGGCCAGTGGAGCTCTTGACAGGCATTTCATCTAAGACTGAGAAATAACCAGGGGTCATAACAACTAGGTGTCAGCCGCAGAGTGACATTTTGAATTGAGACAGTGATTTTCATTTCTTGATAACATAGTGATGAAAATTGTTCTTAAATAGAACTTTCCCACTCTCTGGAATAATATAGGCCAGTAATTGTTTGTATTCAGGGCTTAAGTGCTTCAGGGAAGGTGCCAGGCGACCATTAAGTGTATGACTGAAGCCATCTCTCCAGCATCCCTTCACAATAATACACTAATACTTGGTGGTTGTAGAGAACTTTTAATGAGTAATCTGAATAGTGTCCATAAACAAAAGACTGTTTATTTGCAAGGTTCCCCGAAGAGGGTGATGGGTGAACTGGGTGCTGCCAATGCTGCTCCCATGGTCACAGCCCAGACCTTATCATTGCTTGAGACTGCTCCTTTTAAGAAATCCCATCCAACATCCACATGCTTGCAAACCTCCTCTTCCCCTCTCACTAAATCTGTTTGTTTTTCAGCTGCTTCTAGGCTCCAGGATCCCAACTGCTTCAGTCTAACTTGCTTCCCTGGCTTGCTCTCTGATGCAGCCTGGAATCCATGGTCAATCTCTAATGTTTTCCTATCGAGAACTCTCCACTTCCTGGTTTTCCCTCTGCACTTGCTCTACAGTTCACTCCTCTCAGTTAATCTGACAATCTCCACTCTCTTCTGCACAGTAGAAATGCTTACATAACCTTGCCCGATGATGATGATGATGATGATGATGATGATGATGATAATGATGATGATGATGATGATGATGATGATGATGATGAGCTTCCCATCCCCAAACCCTTCCAGCACTGCAGGTGGGACCATGTCTTTCCTTTCTTAGAGGTAATAGATGTCCTTAGGTGTGAACTTTCCTTTTCACTTCTAAACTTATCTATAAAAGTATTTATTTATCTTTACTTATTTCATTCCTATTTTAAAAAAGATCTACTCTTCTCCCCCTTACAAAGCTGAGTCCTCCCCCACCATTTAGTTTTTCTGATTGTTTAAATAACGTAAATGTGACGATGTCATTTTGCTGCTTGAAATTCTCCAGATGCTTCCCTGACTAAAAAGCAAATCTTTATTGTGGTCTTCAAGAAATGCTTTTACTAAAAAGGTATTTCTCACTCTAGGCTCCACCTCGGAACTTAAAAAAATAATCATGCCCAGTTTCCTCCACCAGACATTCTGATTTCCTGGTCAATAGTAATTTTAAAAGTCCACCCAGATGATTCGCTTACCTTTCTTGAGGCACCTCATTCCATTCTCCCCCTTACTCTCCACCTTGACTCCTCTCCAATCTTCACAATGCTGCCTCTTTCTCAGACTTCAGCTTGAATGACACCTAAGGAAAGTTGTTTTCTAGTCCAGCACTGGTTTATTTCCTTTATCACATATAACACAGGTTATGGGTGTTTCCCTGTTTTTTTTTTTTCTTCTGTCTCCCCATTGCTAGGCTGGAAGCCTCCTGGGGTTAGTGCCCCATCTCTAGTTTACCAGTGTATCTCTACACCAAGCGGAGTCTCCCATGTAGACATTCACTTGAGGAATTAATAAAAGGTAAGGAATTGCTTCTTATCCTACCTTCTTTCTATGGGAACTTATTATATCTTTTAGGATGATACTGAAGTATTTAAAATACTGGCTTTGGGATCCTGGCTTTGCAATATGTAAGTTGTGTTCTCTTAGGCACACATTTAACCCTCATAGCCTCAGTTACCTAATCAATAAAATGGGGGTGAGTCTATTTACCTATAAGAGATGCTACTAAAATCTTAGTATAGTACTGGACATAATTAGTGCCAACAATTGGTAATAATTATTAATATGATACAAAGGTATTATGGGGCTTCCAAAGAGAATTTTAATATAAAAATAAAAAATGATAAGTGCTTTTTCAAGTTTGTTATCTTCTTTATGGAGAGTGATACACTTTTCATTATTTTTGTTTATTCATAATTGGATTATACAATTTACACAATTATTCTGGTTGGCATTATCCAAATTCTGATTCTCTTCCTGTTTAATGAGACTTATCAGGTGGGCAGGGTAATAAAAACACGAGGTAGGATCACTCAGTATTGTCACTTGATGTCAGGATTTAGAGTTGACTGTGTCAGAGGAAAACAGTAACATCCAGATCCCACCGACCGAGCAGAATTTCTGAGCCAGGAGGACTCTTTTGCCCCGTAGCTCAAAGCTTAGATGAGGTGGAGGCCTGGTGGGCCTCCTTGGCTCTTGGCTTCCTTCTCTCAGTCCAGGATCCTAAGGCTCTGGGTAAGAGAAGATCTAAAAAGACTCCTGAGGAGGACAGACTTCATTTTTGTAAGGCCTAGAACTGGTCAGCCTCTACTGGCCTCTCCATGCCTCCTCCAGGTTCCCCTGGTTTTGTTTATTTATGAGGGCCATGGATGAGTGTGGAGGATTGGGGACCTTGATAAGTGGGAGGCAACCTTTGGCCTATCTGACCACCCAATGAGATGAGAATGAAGGAAGGGAGCAGAGTGATCTGGAAGAGATCTAGAAAAGAGCCACTTCCCATCTAGACTTAACCCCTTTGTTGTAACCATCCAAAGTTCCAATGTACTGACTGCTATGACCCAGTTTGGGTACTTGAGGATGGATCAGAGCTCCTTCCTGGTATATGTGTGTCAGAGGTGGTGTGTGTGTGTGTGTGTGTGTGTGTGTGTGTGTGTGTGTGTGTGTGTAGAGGTGTGGGAGAGGGTACTTGGGCTTTCCCTAGAGCCCCTCACCTCCAATTGTGGGGTCATCCTATTAGGTGATTTTAAGTGATCAAGAGATAAGGATTTAAATATTGTTAAATCACATCCTGAGAAAGTTATTTACTTTTTTTTTGTTCTTTTACAGTCCTCTGATTAGGTCAAGAATAAAGAAGACTCATTTGGTATAGGATGCTTTTAACTCTTTAAGCCTTGCTACTCCTCATTAAAAAATAAATAAAATGAGTCCATTTAAAGAAAAATGTTAACTCAATAATAGTACAGGTTATGACAAAAATCTTGATGTGGGATGCACCTGACAAGGTAGATTTCTACCATTTTGGGTTTTAAGAGTGCAGGGTTTTCAGGGGGTTTAAAATCTTTACTCTTGCCCTGACCACTTTTATCTCAGGTAGCCAAAGCTGACTGCTGGAGGGAGGTAGACGATAGGAAAAGGGAAGAAATTACTAGAGAACTGTCCAAAAAGAGTAGTCGTTAACTTTTTTCTTAGAATATGCAAAGTTTTTCTAGGCCAGCAGCCCCTGCCACATAATTGCTATGGGAAAAGCTGGTTAGGTATAGGATCTCGTATAAGTGAAGTACTTCAGGATGTTTGCTGGGATGTGCCCTGGGGTACCTTTTCACTTGGTAAGATTCTTGGAGTTGAATTTCTCTGGTTATGCTTTAGAGTGCCCTGATTTTTCAGGGCAGGCAAAAACAGGGGATGTCGCCTGGGTTTATGGGACTTTCTTTTCTCTCCTTCAGCTTTGAAAATCCAGTGTAGTTCAAGTGTGTACCAACTGCTGATGCAAATTGGAGGCTCCATACTGCTGTGTGGGGGAATTTATAAGTCAAGGTAGCTGTTGTCCACTTGTGTCTGTGGAAGTGTGCATGTAAGAAAAGCACTACTAGGAAACTAGCCGTTAAAAAGTTCTGAGTGTCACTGCTCTCAAGAAACTCATTGGTAGGACTGGCAGCTGTCCCTACCACAGGGAGTAATGTCCCAAACAAACTTGGAGATCCTTTGACTTTTGGTCAAGATATTGCCTATGTAAGTTTTGGGATTATGCACATGCTTCTTTTTGTTCATATAGTAGTTGTTTTCTCCTTCCTGACCCATTATGAGCAGATCAGACCTTCCTTGGGATCCTCCTTCTTCAGGGTTAAATTGGGGTAGGCCAGCTATCCTTGGTAAAATTGTCAAACATACGAAGTATGTCTGATTTCTCCACATTCCCATACTAGACTTTCTTCTGATTTTAGCATTCTTCTCTTCCGCTACTAGATTCAGCCCTCCCATTGCCTGGGGTTCCTATACAATAGAAGTCCATTTGTGAGCTCATTCCCACTGAGGTGCTCCCAAGATACTCCCCTTCTAAGGAGTGTTTTATTTTGAAAGAAGATCGATCCCCAGAAAAGGCAGTTAAATTAATCGTATTAAAGTAATTGAAACTAGTTTAGACCTGGGGCAGAAGGTGTGGCTAACCTAAGGCGAGAGAGATTTTCAGTCCCCAAATCCCTGAGTCCATTCATGGGGGAGAGGAGCCTGAGAAAGTGGTACCACCGTCTCTGCAACCACCAGAACCTCATTCTCTCTCTGCTCACACTAGCTCTGGTGGGAGCTGAGGCACTTCACTCTGCTCCAGCTCACCTAGGTGGAAAATCACAGGAATAATGATTGTGTGACTTAATAAACAAGTTCTGCTTGAAGCCAATTTAACCAGCCAAATAAAATGAGATGTATGTGTATTATTTGTGGGAAGTTTCCTCTAGACATTGTCTAAATAATTTCTGTGGTGTTTTTGTATATTTAAAATATGAAATATGTTCAGAGGGAATGCCATGGTAACCCACATAGAAAAACCCAAGAAAAAGCACCTCATTCCTGTGGCTTAACTCTGAAATTCATTTGGCACAGAATGCTGCCTGCATGAGTGTTTCTCTATTGAAATGAATCACGATTAATTCCATGGGATTTGATCAGCAAATACAGGCAGAAAATGTTTTTTGGCAGTGTATCAAACTCAATCTAGGGGTGAAAGCTTCCAAAGACCAGTTTCTATGTAAATAAGAGGCTGAAGCTCTGACACCTGGGCTGGGAGAATGTTACTGATCCATGGTTGATGAAAGGGCACAAAATTTTTTTCATGTGATGATACTGCCTGCTTAATAACTGTCCTAAAAAGAAGATGCCAGTCCTCAGAGTCACAGGGTCATAATCCCCTTCTAGCTCTGCCAGAAGGGTCGAGAAGCTGCAGAGCCCAAGTCTGTCTTTCCCCTCCTGGGTTGGTGGCACATGTGGGATTCCTTAGCCGTGGCAGCATCAGTGAGTGTGTTCAGGTGACCATGATTCATTAGTGAGCCACTGTGTCACAGTGCCCATGAAGCAGTTGTCTCTGCCCTGAATGCAGGGCAAGCTCTCAGCAGCAATAAAGGGAACCAATTAAAGAATAGTCTCTCAGGGATGCTGGTCCCCAGGGACCCCAGGCTGAGGATGTGCTCTGTCATGTCCATTGAGTTGGCCAGTCTATCACTGGATGGCTCCATTTTGGGCTGAGTTGGCTATTTCTTCCCTAATTAAATGCTCATGTTTTTCCTCTCAGGAGAAAGGGGAAATGGTCCCTGAAAAGAAAGAAGTTTGCCACAGAGGCCTGTGGCACTGCTATCCCCATTCAAGGACCAGAAAGAAGCTCTTTAATTCCTGGAGTTGTTAACAACAGATCTCTCTATAACTCAGCTTAAAGTAATTTCTTTGTTCTATACCATTTTTTTTTTTTTTTAATTCTGTCTCACTATGTGGCTTCTCACAGTCTTCTCATGAAACAGAGGAGCCTAGAGTTTTGAAATTTTAGTGACATCTTGGGCCAATGGGAAGGGAGACATCTACTCTCTTCAGACCATCTGAAATCACAGAGAATTAAGACTGTAGATGGCTGGTCAGTCTCCCCAGCCCCCTCTTTCATTTTCTGTTTTTTTTTTTCCAAGGGAAAATGAGTGAGTAGATGTTCCTGGCAGGGGTATTCATACAGCCCAACGGAGAGAGCACTGAGACTGAGTTAACGTGCAGTGAGGGATTCAGGTTGTCCAGTTCAGGTGGCAGATGTGGGTTTCATGAATCATGTTAGGGCTGGCTTTCAACAAGACTGAAGTTGGCAAATGTATGCCCTAAGCTCCTTTGCTCCCCTTTCTACATTTGCATTCTTCCTTAATGTGACCTCCTCCTCCACCCCCTCCCTGCCATGTGCTTGCCCCTCACTAATGGTCACTCTCATCCAGATTTGTAGGTCGTGTTCTCCTCTAGGCTCCGAGTCAAATGCCCCCATCCTGTGGGGCCTCATTAGTGACTGGCTTACTGTTAATTGAATAAATTACTCTTGTTGCAACATTCGATTTAGATGGAAAAGGTGATCTATTGCATTTTAATAAAAATTGTTATTCTTTTATCTTATGGAAGTAACACACAGTGAGAACTCAGGTTTGGGGGATTTTTTAATTTTTAACAATCCTTTCGAAGGAGAAAGTGCATGTTCTTGTGAATAGCTGTGTGTTCTTTTAAATAAAACCACTAGAGTCCTTTCAATCTTAGTTCAGGCTACAGAAGGAAAACTGGAAGCTTTTAGAAGTTGATTTTCCTTTTGATATATCAAGAGTTGTTTTCCATCCTTTAGTTCAGGCTGGTGAAAGCTTCTTGCCTCAGCTATTGAATTCTTTCAGTTTCCTTTACATTTTAATCAAGTAGTTTGAATGAGGAGGAGGAATCTGAAGGAATGCAGCCATCCACAGGCTGAGAGCCCCCTCAGAACCACCCACACAGTCTTGATCAGTCCCTCTTCCACAGCCCGGAGCCCATCTCTTGCTCTGTGCTCACTCCCCTTCTACCCTAACCTCTATCCCGCCCACTGTTTTCAGCTAGACTCATTGTCTTAAAATCTGGCTCTAATCTTTTCACTTCCCAGCTCAGAAAAGCGTCTCTAGCTCTCTACTTAAGTCACGTGCAGATACTTCACTCTGGCTTCTCAGAACCCCCATGGAAATAATGTCAGCAGCTGTCACTTGTGCAGCATTTGCTATGTGCCACACATTGTTCTAAGCACTCTACACATATTAATCCATTTCATTTCACATCTCTATGAAATAGGCACCATTATTATTCCCACTTTACAACGTAAGAAACTGAGGTACAGAGAAGTTACACTTAAAGTCACAAAGCTAGTGAGAGGCAGAGTGAGTCTTTGAACCCGTGTAGTGTGGCCCTGGGAGTGCATGCCTTCTAATACCACAGCTCCAGCTTCTCTAAGGCAGGCCCCACACTCCTCTCCACCTTCCTTGTTTATTGTTTGCTCATTTTATATACCAGGGATATTTTATACTGTCTTAAATCGCTGTAGCATTATGGTTACATCTTGAAGTTGGGTAGTGTCAGTCCTCTGACAATTCTTCTTCAATACTGTGTTGCTATTTCTACTTTTTTTCCTCTTCATATAAACTTTAAAGTCAGTTTAACAATATCCATAAAATAACTTGCTGGTATTTTGATTGAGATTGAATCAAATGTATAGATCAAGTTGGGAAGAACTGACATCTTGACAATACTGAGACTTCTTATTTATGAACGTGAGCTATCTCTCTAGTTATTTAATTCTTTGATTTCTTTAATCAGTTTTATAGTTTTCTTCATATATATCTTGTATATATTTTGTTAGATTTATACCTAAATACTTCTTTTATGGCAGGGAGGAGTGCTAATGTAAATGGTATTGTGTTTTTAATTTCAAATTCTACTTGTTCATTGCTGGTATATAGGAGTGATTGATTTTTATAGATTCACTTTGTATCCTGCAATCTTGCTATAATCTCTTCTCAGTTTCAGGAGGTTTTTATCATTGATTCTTTTGGATTTTCTACATAGACAATCATGTCATCTGTGAACAAAGCCAGTTTTATTTTTTCCTTCCCAATCAGTGCCTTTTATTTTCTTTACTTGTCTTAATGCATTAGTTAGGATTTCCAGCTATGTTGAAAAGGAGCGGTAAGAGGGAACGTTCTTGCCTTGTTCCTGATCTTACTAAGAGATCTCTTAGTTTCTCATCATTAATAATGGTGAGATGTTAGTTGTATGATGTTAGCTGTAGGTTTTTTAAGTTGAGGAAGTTTCCTTTTATTCCTGTTTGTTTAGCGTGTTTATCATGGATGAGTGTTGGGTTTTGCCAAATGTTTTTTCTGTACCTATTGATTTATCATCTGATATTTCTTCTTTAGTCTGTTGATGTGAGCCTATTTTTGAATGTTGAGAGAGCTGTGCATGCCTAGGATAAATTCCATTTACATGTGTAACTCTTTTTATACATTGATGAATTAGATTTGCTAATATTTTGTTGAAGATTTTTACTTCTATGTTCATGAGAGATATTGGTACATTGTTTTCTTTTAAGATCTTTTTTTGGTTTCGGTATTACAGTAACAATTTAGGAAGTATTTCCCCTGCTTCTATTTTCTGAAAGAAAATTGTAGAGATTTGGTATTATTTTTTAAAAATGTTTCAAATAATTTATTGGTAAACTCATATGAGCCTTGTGTTTTCAGTTTTAGAAGGTTATTAATTACTGATTCAATTTCCTTAGTAGACATAGTCCTATTCATACTGTCTATTTCTTTTTGAGTAAGTTTTGGCAAATTGTGTCTTTCAAGGAATTTGTCTATTTCATTTAGGTTATAAAATTTGTGGGCATGAGTTGTTCATAATATTCATTTATTATCCTTTTTAATCTATAAGATTTATAATGACAGCTCCTTTTTCATTTCTGATATTATTAGTCATTTGTGTTTTCTCTCTTTTTTATTAATTTTGCCTGGCTAGAGGCTTCTTGATTTTATCGATCTTTTCACAGAACCAGCTATTGGTTTCATTGATTTTTCTCTATTAATATCTTGTTTTCAATTTCATTGATCTCTGTACTAATCTTTATTATTTCCTTTCTTCTGTTTATTTTGAGTTTAACTGGCTGCTCCATTTCTAGTTTTTTAAGCTATAAGCTTAGATGATTAATTTTAGATCTCTTTTTAAAATATATGCATTCAACGCTATATATTTTCTTCAAAGTATTGCTTTCACTGCATCCCATAGTTTTTGATAAGCTGTGTTTTTATTATCACTTAGTTTCAAATATTTTATACTTTCTTTTGAGATTTCTTCTTTGGCCCATGTGTTATTTTGAGATTTTCCAGCTATTTTTCTTTTATTGATCTCTAGTTTAATTCTATTGTGGTATAAAAGCAAACTTTGTATGATTTCTATTATTGTAAATTTGTTAAGGTGGGTTTTATGGTCCACAATGTGGTCTATTTTAGTATATGTTTCATGTTATTTTGAGATGAAGGTATAATCTGGTGTTGTCAGGTAAAGTAGTCTATAGATGTCAGTTAATCCAATTGATTGATGATATTGTTGAGTTCAAGTATGTCCTTACTGATTTTCTGTCTGCAGGATCTGTCCATTTCTGATAAAGGAGTGTCGAAGTCTCTGACTATAGTAGTGAATTTATCTATTTCTCCTTGCATTTCTATTGAATATTTACTCATGTATTTTGACACTATGTTGCTAGATATATACACATTAAAGATTGATGTGCCTTTTTGGAGAATTGATCCCCTTATCATTATGTAATGCTCCTCTGTCTTACTCAGGATGGGCTGCCACAATCAAATACCGTTGACTAGGTGGATTGAACAAAGACTTTTATTTTTCCACAGTTCTGAAGCTTGGAAGTCTGAGATGAGGATGCCAGCATGGGCATTTTCTGGTGAGGTCTCTCTTCCTGGGTTGTAGGTAGTTGCCATCTCACTGTGTGCTCACATGACTTCTCTTTGAAGAACTTCTTTTAATATTTCCTGCAAGGCAAGATGCTTTGTAGGGTCATGTCCCACATAAACTACTTGCACTCAAATCCTTGGCTCAGTGTCTGCTTCTAAGAGAACTCAGCTAAAGACAATGGGAAAAAATCCTATTGAATGCATAGGCTTATAAATTGCCTTTAATTATTTTTAGAATGTAGTGGAGTATAAATGAATGAAAATAAACAAATGTTAGTATTGACTTTTATCCAACTCAGTATTTTTAACTTTTAGTTTTGAAATAATTTAAAACATGCAGAATACTAGATGGAATGCACAATGCGTCTGACCCAGTGTGTTAATAGTTTTATATTGTCCTCTACATACATGTCACCCCCCAACATCAAATGTTTTCAGGGAGGACAAAAACAGGCTTCCAGTCCTTGAGACTGATGAGTAAGGAGGGAGAGAAATGTTTGCAGGCAGCTGCTCCTTTGGTTTCCAAGGGAAACAGTGGTAGAAGCCACAACAGAAAAGGAGTGGGAAGGCTGTGGTTTAGCACAGATGGGTCATTCTTCTATCAGGTATCTATATACAGGTGAATACCTGGACTTTCTCAGTGATGTGGGATCATAGAGAATATTAAAGTGTTGGAATATCGATAAACAACAGATTTAAATTTTCTTATTGGATTCCCTGGAAAAACCTTTATTCTTAGAATTTGCCTTCCCCATTATCCATCAAAGCCTGAAAATATTGCTTACCTATGGCCACAGTACAGTTTTCTCTTCCACACAGTTTAAAAATATGAGTCACAGAGAGGGAAGAATGAAATTAACTATTGGGGTCTGTGTGCTCAGAGCATGATTAAAACAGTATGAAAGAAAATAATAAAGCATACCATTATTTATTCTACCTGATTGGGAAAGCTTCCAAGATCTCGAGTCTAAGTCTCTGTTTCAAAGTCATCATTGGAACCTGGTTCAGACATCTGCCTCATGATCCCAGCATGGTTGTGAAGCTTCAGTCAGGGTCCTGCTGGAGCTCAGGAGTGGCCTGCAGGGAGAGGAATCATCCAGGAATGGCTGGGACACAACTGACCATGACAGAGGTAAATTTTTCAGGCAGGCCAGGTGTCTAAATCCCAGTGTCTAAAGAAAGTCTGTCTCGCTTGGGCTCCCTCATGTCCCCTATTTCTAGTCATAAGTGGCTTTGGAGAGTGTGACCCCTGCAAGGTCTGGAAATAGACAGGGGACTATGAGCCCAATTGAGCAAGTTGAGAATAAAGGACTGGGCTTCACTTCCATCTGGGAAAATAGGGTATACTTCCCCAAAGTAGAACTCCAGTCTTAGGGATTGGATAAACAATTGTTCATTAATTCAATTAAATTATTTACTGAGTGCCTATTATGTACCAGGCATTAGATCCAAATGCTGCTGTGTCGGCATAGCTGGACCCATGGGTCTACAACAGGCCTGTAGCTATAAAGCCAACTGAAAGCATAGGTAGTGGTGAGGAAGCAACCTGAGACCAGCATCAATGACATCACCTGAGAACTTCTCAGAAATGTAAATTCCACTGAATTAGAAACTCTGGAGGGTGGGTCCCAGTGATCTGTGTTTTAACAAGCCCTTCAGGTGATCCTGATATAGGCTAGAGTTTGAGACCACTGTCCTCCCTTGATGATACTTGCTTAGGTTTTGGGTGAGGCTCAGAATGCTGGTCTAAGGCCTCAACTTCCCATGGGTTGCTGGTTTCATAATACATTACCACTGCATCATAAAGCTTCTTATAACTTTTTAAAAACACCAATTTCTGGTATCTAGGACCAACTCAATTTCTGAGATGAAGGCAGGATCTGGCAACTCTTGTTGGGCAAACCTGGGACCTGGGAAGTTAACATCTGGAGGCAAAATATGTCTGGCAGATATACCTTTGCCCTGGTCACTCACATTACATTATTCCTGCTGAGGGAAGAGTGTTTTCTTGGGAGACTGCTCTTGGGTAAAAGGCAAGGGCTAAGCACATGAGGGTAATTCTGAGGCTTAGGTAACTTCCCCCCTCTTTCCTTTGACTCTTTATTTTTCCTGATTTCTGAAAATGCGGTTTCTTAATCATGATAGTGCTTATAGATTTAGGGACTAGGGTGAGATTTCCCAAAAAATATTTCATTGAATGCTAGTACTGAGGGAAGCCACAAAGAAATGCTGTACACTCAGCACCCTTCTTGTATGCCACAGAGCATGTGAATAAATGGCTCAATGGAATTCTGCATTTACTTATTCCATAAGTACTTATTTAGTGCCCACTCTATCCTATTCTGAGTGTTGAAGATTCAGGTTTAACTTAGCAATTCCCAAACTCATTTTACTGTTGAAATCTTTTATTATGTAACATATATTCACCTCTCAAGGAACTGACATTCAAAGGGACACTCTTTGAGAATGATAGATGTATTTATGCAGGGATGTACAAAGGACCTGAGTTCCAGGCAGCTGAAGTAAGGAAGAAATTAGGGACATTCTGAAGCACAGAAAATGTTGACGACAGAGATTTAAATCTGATTAACAACATAATCATTGTTGGCCTCTTTATGTGGAAAAAAAGTTTTCCCATATATCAACCTGATGGAATAATTATGAGTATCACAGCAATGGTGGTTTCAGAAGCTGAGTATATATTAGATATTTTCATTTTAAGCACTCCAAGTTATTTTAGTGCATGCAGCAGCAAAACAACTATTTGAAAAGGAGACTGTTTAGTCTGATTAGTTATTTGTCCCCAAGTAGAAAGGAATTCACCCCTGAAACACAATCAAACCAAAGTTGCTTGTTGAATGAATTCTTCTTACAGTTAAAGCTACAAGCCCTGGTCATGGTGAGTCTGATCTTTTCTTAGGATAAGCAGATTGGCCAGAGCTTCTTTCTCTGTGGAATAAAAGGCCAATGGGATTATCTCTAAACTCTCTTCCACCTCTAACAATCCAGAACAGGGTCTCTTGGACCAGCAAAGCCTTATGTTGGAGAGGAGAGGCCCAAACCATGACCTGATCTTCCCTACCTAGCCCCTTCTTAGCCATCTGAAGATTATTTGCATTTCTCTAAAAAATGCAAAGCATTCTCTCTCCCCCTTCATGGCCTCATATATACTGTTTTCTTGGCTTGCAACACTTTCCCCCTTCCCTTTAGTCAGCTACCTCCTACACATTCTTCAGGTCTGATATCAGTCAGACATTTTTGCTCTATGGTAGTGATACTGTGATTTATAATACGAAATATATATTTTGTCTTTGTCCTGTTTCTGAGGTAGAGTTCCTAAAACCCTTGGAATTTCCTGAGTGGTGAGCATTGTAAAAGTCTCTTTTTTTGTTAATGAGGTGATTTTTGGAAAGTCATCTAAGGATGAGGGCTAGTTGCCAAGGGAATGGATCTTGTAATTAGAGGATTAGAACTTTCAGTTCCACCTCCCTCACCTCTGGGAGAGGGGAAGGGATTGGATATTGAGTTTAGTCACCAATGGCCTATGATTTAATCACTCATACTTATGTGTTGGAGCCTCCATAAACCCCCAAAAAGATAGGGTTCAGAGAGCTTCCTGGTTGAACACATGGAGATTCTGGGAAAGTTGCTCTCTGAGGGAGTAAGGAAACTCCACGTCCTTTCCCTATACCTTACTCTATGGGTCTTTTCCATTGGGCTGTTCCTGAGGTATATATATATATATATATATATATATATATATATATATATATATTCATAATAAAACAGTAATCTAGTAAGTAATCTCTGAGATCTGTGAGCCACTCTAGAAAATTAATGGATGTACAAAGGGAAGTTGTTGGGACCTCTAATTTATAGCTGGTCGGTCAGAAGCACAAATGACAACATGGACTTGTGACTGGCATCTGAAGTTAGGCGGTGGGGTGGGCAGTCTTATAAGACTAAACCTTTAAACCTGTGGGATCTGACACTATCTCCAGGTACATCATGTCAGAAATGAGTTGAATTGTGGGACACTCAACTGGTGTTGGAGAGTTGCTTGGATGTGTGGGAACCCCACCCCCATTTTCACACACATTGAACTTGGGAGTAGAACCCTTTTAGATACCTTTTCTGACCACCACCCTCCCCTAACAAGGTGAGGGTTAGGTGCCCTATTAAGTGCTGCTTTAACATCCTCATCTCAACCCTAGACACTTGTTTACTCATCAGCCTCCCTTGCTAGGCCATGAGCTTCTTAATGACTGGTGTTTGGTCTGTTCTGTTCACTATGACAATCCAGGCCCAGAATAGCACCTGACATATACTCTCTCCTTAGGCAGTTCTTGATGAGTGAAAGAATGAATGCTGGGCTAGCTTGTTGAAAGGAGATATGAGAAGGACAGACAGACCATGCAAGGCTGACAAGAACATAATCAGTGACACTTCTCTTGTGTTAGAACCTCCATAAAGCCATAATTTCCCATTGCCTCTAAATGTGTTGCTGCTGGCCTCTATCCTTAATGCCGGGAGAGTGAGACGTGAGCTTTGGAGAGATGTTGGGCTTGTAGGGAAGCAGCAGTTTAGGGGTCTGTATTTTTGAGGCCTGAAGGGTGAAACTTTGCTTTGAGAAAATCCTTCTTGGGAGGAGAACCAAGCCCAGCCCTGTTCCTTGTTCTTGTCCTCAGCACGCATTGTTGGCCTCTTAGTCCTGGCCTTGGCATTACTGCTAATGTCTGATACCCCATTCTGTTTCAGCTGAACTTATGTGTTTAAAATTATTTAATTTTAGTATATTTGTATTTTGAATACTTGAATAATATTTACTTTATACTTTTTTAACTTCTTAGCTTTTATTGTACCTTTCAGTTTATTACTGAATAATTTTCTAACCTATTTGATCATATTTATTGGCTGCTATTTTTGTAAATGTATCCAATAGGCTATTTTTAGCTAAATTTTGCCCTTATTGGATGCACTCTTAAATTAAATGTACATATTTTTTAGCATTTAAAAATGTATCAAAATTCTTTAGAATTTTTCTTTTACTCTTTACATTTTAAAACACTTTTTGTTGGATTTATACTCTTATGTTATTTTCTAGCATTTGCTGCTAAGTTAGAGATGAAGAGTGCTGCTGTCAGGGGAAAGGAGAGAGTGGATGCCACAACAGTGACTGGCTTAATGAGGGACTGGTGGCCCTTCTTCTTGTGCTGACAATTCTGTACAGACTCTACCCCCACTTCCCCACTCATACTCTAAGGAGGTCCTTTCTGTTGTTGCCAGAGGAAAACCTGATGTTCGCCATGATCAAGAAAAAGACTGTCAAATTAAGTCCCACTTTTACTCAGTCAGATAGTTTGGGAAATGCACAGGACAAATTATATGGGTTGGAAGTTATTAAGACTGACCTCAAAAACTACTCAAGAGAATTGCTGAACAATGCCATCGTCTTGTTGCAGAACAAGCCAGGGCTTTTGTGAACCACAACCATAGTCTCTGAGCATCTCACAGCCTTTATAGAGAAGGGAAGCTTAGTGAGGGGTGGCTGTTCAGGGTCTGCAACTTGGCTCCTGAAGACTGACCCCAGGGAATACCCAGTGGCCTTGAAAGTCCTGGTAAGAATGACTGGATGGAAGCATAATAGAGAAACAGTAGTCAAGGCTGGCAAATTATATTTGTTGACCTACTTACAGGATGAACCTAAGTATATTGATTCACTTTCTTTCTGGTCAGAAATTCAAAAGCTTAGTTGTCCAGCGCTGCTACAGCCATTAGTTCTCATCACATGTGCAGTATGGCCACTGACTCACAGAGGGAGGCAGGAAGTGGGAGTTCGGTCAATCATGCACGGGGGAGAAAATGTTCTGGAAAGGTTCATCTCTTTCTTCTCCTTGTTACGTAAGATGTGGTTTCACCAAAGAAACAATATGCTAAATAAAAGTTGGGGTCCCAAACCACAGAAGCCTACTTTAACCCATATTGTTGCTGACTGTATTCAATATAATTCAGTTCATATCAGCAAGGCAGAGTTTTCTTTTCCTGCCAGAAAGGGGAAGTGGGTAGGTTTTGAGGGCGACCCAAATGGTGCATGTGGAGTTTTCACTGAGCATGTCAAAGACTGTGTGGGGGAAGGGTGGGTGGAAAGATGAATACAATGTGTCCCCTACCCTCAAAGAACTCACACTGTAGTTGGAAGACAGACACATCCTCCAGTAAAATTTGCAATGATAGTGGTGGAGGTGTTGTCTGAAGACAGAGTAATAGAAGTATTAGTTCTGAGAGGGAAAATCTAAAAGGTTGTAGAAAATCTAAAAGATTGTATCCCCTCGAAGGATGTTAGGATTTTAAGCAGCAGAGAGGTGAAGACAGGCTGGGAATTTGAGGCAGAGAATTGTTTGAGTGCATGCTCAGGGTGGTCAGCTGCAGGGCACAGTCACGAAACAGCCAGGAAGGAGGTAGGATGGAAGAGCGTAGGGTCAGGAAGACCTTTTGAGTAGGTCTGATGGTCTTGTCACTTATGTGGAAGGTATTTGTTCATATTTTCATGTTGAATTACAGCAGGTGATTTTCAAAAGCCTAATTTTTAAAAAACAAATGTAGTCTTGCGTTGGACTAAAGAGCTATCATATATAGTAGTCCATTACCATGAAACATAAGAATGTGGTTAATTGCAAAAAAATATTTGTTTTATTAAATTTCTAGGGATAGATTTGTTAAAGAGCAACACAGGAGATGTTTTAATAACTTTATGTCCCATTTTGGAACCAGCCTGTTCTTAACTCTGTACCTTATTAGGAATAAAGCATGCAAAGCCTTGTGCTGTCATTGAGGATACCAAGTTTCTAGGTTCTGACATGGGATCAGGAGGAGGAATAAAGGGAAAAATAAAGAAAGAATCCATAGCAAGTGTCCGGAATAACTTGCCCAAGACTGTGGCAATTAATAAAGATGCTTAACTATTTGTGAATCTGGACAGGATCATGTATAAACCTCTTTCTTTTGGACGTCCATGGAGTGAGGACCCTGTGGAAGGCAGTGAGTGATACATCCAGCACATGATCTCTGACTTAATGGTGTTTACATGATTTTATGTTATCTGGACAAGAGGCTGAGTGGAATTCAGTCCTTTATTGAGATATTTGGTTGACCCAAGCATTTCTCCATATCTCCATCTTCGGTTTAATTTTTCTAGTGAGAAACTGAAACATAGAAAACTCACAGGGAGAATCTATTGAATTTCTGAAATTCCAGTTCATTTGTAAGTAGATCAACAATATACATACATATTAAATATATTATAAAATATATGGTGAGACACTTTAAGAAAATGCTTTTGAAATATTACAAAGTAATTATTTATTGCCTACTTCTATTTTTCATTTTGCTTCTTCAACATCATTGTCTTGAAGACTGACACCATTGTAATCTGATTTTAAGATACACAGTAGTGTTATCTCAGCTGGGAAAGATCTCATCTTACTCTTAAAAACATTTGCTCGTGTCCCAATGGGGACTTTCTTGAAGAAGAATTATTTTGTCTGTCATCCTGTGTCCTGGATGAGTGAAGAAAAAACCAACACTATTGAGTGTTTGATCTATTTACACATTTATGCCCCCTCACTCTTATCTATAAGGAGACAGCTTTTCAATTGTAAATTCCCATCTCTATGGGCAAATGACAAATAATGGAGCCCTGTTACAAACAATAGGAAAAAAAAACACCATACGAAAGCATTCATAACACATGATATATGGCTAATAGTAGGGTATGGTATGGCAATTATGGTGTATCACTAATATGGCAAGTTATACAATTGTTAAATGATAACTAAGAATGTTGCATAGAAATATCAAAACGTACTTAAGATATAATTAAAAGAGAAAAGAAAAACACATGATTATAACATGTAAGGTGCATATACATGTGGAGGAAGCCTGGAAGGTAACATGCTAAATGAAAATACAGTAGTTCTATTAGGACTATGGATTTTCAAAAATATTTTCTTTAGTGTTAGAATAGAATAGTAACAGTGAGTTCACCAAATAAATGAAGCCATAGGTGCAGAGGATAAATGGATAGAAGTTGGATATTACAAAGAGAAAAAACATTTAAAAGAACAAATCTTTCTTCCCTATACTTGCCAGCTCAGTGGGTATTAAGAGCCATAGTATAGAAAGCATTTTCAAAGGAGTTGGTTAATAGGGTATGGAAGAGAACCTGAACTTGACTATATCTGGATTTTGTTTACCATAATAATTGCAACAGAAACTAAGTGTTGAAACAGTTGTCCAAGTATGCTTCAGCTTGGATATCTTGGCAGAATTCACACTTTGGAATCAAGAAACAGTTTAGAAAAAAAGCCTATTGCGTAATAAACAGGAATATTGAGCAAGAGAAATTCAATAGAGAAAATTTCAAGTTGAAATGACCATTTGGCTTAACAGCAAATAAAAAATAACTAATGTCCACTTAAATTTATGTCTGTCTGAAAGCTCTTGAAGGGTACCAGCAACAAACTTCATGTCTATTATGTTAATATTGACAATTTGCTAAAACTATTGATTGGAATGAGCTGCTCTATTCTCCTCTAACAGGCTCGGACACTTTTCTTGTATTCCTTCTCTTCCACCTCTGTTCAAGGGAATGATCATTTTACCCTGAATGGTACTTAACAAGTGTTGATTTGGGGCACTAGTCTAGCTTGCTGCATATTGAGGGGGTTGCCTAATGTAAGATGTTAAGTTAAGCCTCCCTACTCAACATTTGCAAACCATTATTTCAGCACTGAAGAAAATTCCCTCAAATGCATATTTAGATACTTTAAGTATCTTAAGAAGGTAGATGGAAGAAGAAACCTGAAGTTTCTTGTGAAAGAGAACTTGAAAATGTGATAAAATACCTTATATATCTAAACTAGTAGTTAACTTTGGATTTGGAAGTTGGAGTGTGTGTAGGATACAAAGGCATCTGAGCTGGTTCTAAGAAATCAGAAAGTAACTTTTCCAAACCCTAAACCATACCTGACACTACAGGCATCTCTTTTTAGACCTTCTCTAAGATTTACTGAGTCTCTGTGAATATTTCTCTCTGATGTCTTGCTCTCTCCTCACCTCTAAAGTTGTCCACAGTGACAAACAAATTAGAGGAAGTTTTTATTCCTAAGAGTTATTCAATAATTTTCACCATCATAGAAATACGATTTTCCCCTTTCAAAATAAATTAGAATTATTAAGAGGTACTATGATTTTAGGAAACTATTTTCCCTCCATGCCAAATCCAAAGTAAATTACATTTAGTGTAAGGGTATATATTAGATTATTTGGGGCTGTACCAATATTGGAAAATTTCTTCTAAAAAATATTTCACTCTTAACAACTTAGTTTTATTCCCAGAAATGTATTTTGTGGAATAAATAAATTTGGTAATAAAACAAATCAGCTTTCAAACAGCTACAAAATTCTTTTCAGTAGTAGCAAGAATTCAATCCATGTCGCATAACTGTTAGAATGAATTTTATAACTTTGGCTTGCATTTTTCTGAAACTCATTTTCTGGCACTGTATGGAGTGCTTTTGATATAATGCTATAGAATGTTCAAACTTGGAATGAAGGATAGAGATAATCTAGTGTAAGTCAGTCCCACTCCTCCCTTTTCAGGGAACTGAGGTGTGAGAAGATAGAATTTGCCCAGGATCACAAATCTCATTTTCCAACATTTAAAACCCTACTAAAAGACAATTACATATTTTTGATACTAAACTTGATTTAAAAATTAAGAATAATTGCTACACTTAAAGAATTGCAGATTTGGACCTGAAATACACAAAAGAAGTATACTCAAATTTTTGTCCTCAATTACCCTTTTGGGAAAAAGTGGCTGAAACTATCTGATTATTAAGGATAAATCATCAGCCTTTGAAGGATGAAAAATTATTCTGATCCTCAAGAAAAAATATGCCACTATTTTTATATATAATTCAATATTTCTCTTCAGCAGGAATCAAATAATATTCTGGCTGGTTGACCTCTTATCTATTAGAGTTGAGCAAATGAAATAGGAAATACATTTTAGGATTCCATTGTGAATTTTTTCTCAGCAGCAAAAAATTAAATAAGAAATAAAACAGATCTTTGTCATGTAATGTTCAAAGATCAGGTAAACCTATAAAAACTGAGCTTAAATCTAGTAGATTAACTTATTTCATTGACATTTACACTCTTGAGAGTGTTGAACATATGTACAAATAACAAAATTTCCAGAAGTTTAACCATTGCATTTCATGTGAATTCTGCATAAAATTCATGACTAATGTGTTGACTTTGTGGTCTTCAGATTTTAAAAGGCATATAAGAATAGTAATTACCAGTTCATGTCTCCAAAAAATGCTAAAGACACTTGTATACATATGTAAAATCCATTTTGACTTGATGAAAACAAATTCTAATCTATGAAAATATTATATCAAGTCATTTGCACCTGATGAGGAAATTATACATGAAAGATAGTAAATGTTAGAAAACATTTCAGATAAAGACCCAGTAAATCACTTTAAATAAAGAGTTTTAGAAGTCACATAACCTTCTAAAATGTTAGTTTTTCACTTAGCTGGTCATGTTTATTTTACTTTATTTGAAATTCATGACCTCATCAGAGGATAATATCATAAAACTCAATTACATAATTCAGCCGTCTTTAACTTCCCTTTCTCCAAAAACCATCCCACCTAAGGAGGGATGCACCTATTCTATCTTGATTATTTTTTTCAGCAAATTCTGTGAAAAGATCTCAACAAAAATCATTTCATATAATGAAGCATTTAATTGCTTTTTTCTTTCATTTTTTTTTTCAGACCTAAAGTAGCTTAGTGTCTTTATGGCTAGCTCATATATCATTTCATGCCTGGAATCTGCAGCTCACTCAGAGATTTATCTTGCTTTCGGCAGATACTGAGTAGCACTTTTTGGGTTATTTACAAAACATCCAACTCAGTTTAAATTGTTAAAAAGCAATTGGACTACTTCCTTTCCTACCCATTGGCTTTTCCAATATCCTTAACCCTCATCACCTTTCTCTAAAATGTGTTCCCGGCATGCCTATTTACAAGGCTCTCAGACACCGGAGATTTGCACACCCATCACATACCAGGTTAATTTCTAACAGTGTGAAGGCTGTTGGAGCAGGGCAGTCTCTTTCCACTGGGAGCTGAGAGTAGTCATCTTTCTATCAACACGGCGACCCTTGTATGCCAAGCTTAGACTACCGTTTCGTGGTCCCACCTGCCTTGGCTCTGATTGATGTAACAACAGTATCTGTCATAGGGACTGTTCTGCTTGTAGGAGCAAACGATAATACTGTCCTGGGGCACAAAGAAGATGCTGTCCTCGGGCTGGGGGCACTCAGACCTGTCCCAGGCTGAGCACTTGGCATCCAAGGCACTGTAGCTGAGGGAACTGCCTGAAGGACAGTAGCCGTCCAGGTATCTGGATGTCTCCTCCTGATGCCCACTGGGGACCAGGCTCTGGCATTCCCCTTCTTCCGTGGGGGTGGGGGTGGTGATGGAGCTGGCCATAGGCACTTCAGCCTGCCCTTGTGGAGAAGGCTTCCCCCTGAGGCCCACTTTCTTAGCCAGCTCATCTGAGCTTCCCTTTCCTGACTCCAAGTCCGAAGGGGTTCTCAGCAGTTCCACCACCTCCTTGTCCCTGGGTTTCCTAAAGCAGGGCAACTTTCGGACCCACAGTAGCTCATTTTCAGGCCATTTGGTGCACCCCTCAGTCTTCCTGGCCAGAGCAATGGCCGCGATGCCTGGTAGGCAGATGGCTGGTCCGATGGCCAGGAGGGGTATATTTCCCAGAGTCTCTCCTTTCATCCCAGAGACTGTGAACATGAAGCCAAAGACCAGGAAGACACTGACCAGGGCCACCACCAGCCCAGTCCTCGGGTTAATGTCATCAGGCCGCATCTTTCATTCCATCCAGGTTGGGGGCTTCTTGCTGGCCAGGAAGCAGCTTTCTTTTCTTCCCTCAGAGGCAAACCACAGTGGGTTAAAAAAAGGAAAAAAAATCCAAGTTAATTTCCCATCCGCCAACTCTCTATTACTCTGTTTCTGACTCTAAACTTGTCTGACAATTTTGGTCTCTCTCTCTCTCCCCGTTTCCGTTGTTCTCTGTCTGTCTGGCTGTCCGTCTCTTTACTATTGTAACCTCTGTCTCTCATATAAACATCCACCTGCGGGGACCACCTAGGTACCTCAGGTATCCTGCGGTCTCCTAGGAGATGGGAAGGAAGCCAGTCTGTCTCCTTAGAAACCTCCACAGCAGCTGTCCCCTGGATTCTCCTTGGTTTCTGGAAGGAAAGCCTAGCTTTTCCCACTGACTCTGCATCCAGGAGGTGGGACGTGGGAGCGCGTCTTTTCCCACTGCGCGCGTCGCGGTCCCCGGGCTCTGGAAGCAGAGCGACGGCGCAGCCCAGCTCCGGGCTCTGCGCGGATCGCCGTGTTGGAGGGAGGGAGGGCTTAGTCTGGAAAAGAGGGAAAGCGGCGCGCGAGCCTGTGTTCGTTACATCACTTTCAGAGCAAGCTCAGAAACAAAGAAGGACGCGTGGGGGCATGAAGGGGACAGACCCCGGGGAGAGGCCAACGGGGCAGAAGAGCTGCCCAGGGTCCAGTCAGGGTGCTTGGAGCAGAGGGGGTTCGTTCCGCCGCCGCCCAGAACGGCCGAACAGGGCGACGGCACGCTCTTCCGTGCTCCGGGATGGTCCGGGATGGTCCGGGATGGTCCGGGATGGTCCGGGATGCAAGCCTGCAGCGCACAGGTCACCGGAACGCGGGTCGATTTGCCCACGGGACAGCCTAGACTCCGAGTCTGAGTCCGAATCCGGGGTCCGAGGGCCAGAGTGTAAACTGGAGATGTCTCTCGGGAACCGGGACCCTACTTTAGCTACAAATCTGGGTGGTCCGACCCGACTGAGAGCAGCTCCCAGTAGGTTCCCCGACCCGCACGTCTCAAACTCGAGGCTCTGGGAGCTTGGTGGGGTGCACACCTCCAGGCGCCGCTGCGGCGGGCTGCTCTCGGTCGGGCGCTGGGCAGCAGCCAGCTGCGAACAAAAGTGCTGTAGTCACCGAGCAAGCTGCGCCCCTGGCGCACCCGACCAGTGGCCAGGCAGAGTTAGTGGTGAGGGGTGGGTGCCAGGTTTTGCTCAGTTCTTGGGAGAGTCACCAGAGCCCTTCTCCCTACTTTTCCAGCTTCGGTTCCTGGCGGGAGTGGCCTTGGAGCCCGGACCCCTCTCCGACACGGCTGTGGTGCCAGCCAGACCTGTTGGGTCAAGGTAGAAGGGCTCTCAGTGCCGCCTCCCCATCCTCACGCTTCATACCCAAAACCCCGCTCACGGAGAGAAGGAGGGGCTTCGGCTGGGCCAGACAAGCCAACCAGACTGCGTTGCAGTTCCAGCTTTGTGCAATTCTTTCCTCCCATGCTGAAGCTGGGGTGGAGGACCAGTCTCCTTCCAGCTGCTTCCAGCGATGGATTCCTTTGGCCCCAGGGGCAAGACTAGCTTTAGCTGTGGTTCTTCAACCAGGCTGCCCATTAAGGGTAGATGGGACATAGGAGCAGAAAAGGAGCAGAAATAATGTATGGGGTACATTATTTCATGTCCTGGCACTGCCTTGATAAAAGAACTTTGATATCCAGGCCTTCCCTACTTAAACTAGCTGTGTGTTCTTGGGAAAGTGACTTATGCTGTCTGAGAATCAGCCAACCCATTTGTATAATGAGAATATTACCACCAAATTTGTGGGGGAACATTATGAGAACTAAATAAATGCGAAGTTCCTAGCACAATGCTTGTTATATGGTCCTATTATTCACAAAGCGGTTGAAATACATACTTGTATAGAATGTCATAATCAATGTAAGGCATGAGCCAAATCATAAATCTTGCCAAGATCCAGATTTTCAGTAAGGACAGGAGTACTTCTTGCCCTTCAGATTGGTAAGATTTCCTAGTATTCTTTCAGTAATGCCCCTTCATATGGGTTAGCTTGAGTGTTTTATTTTCCTCTTTGAAATTCTGAAGAGTCTTGGGTAGGATAGACATTTCTCTGAAAGTAATGCCCAAAAGATAGGCTGCAAGTGATTTAGGTTTTTATTGTCAATTTGGAAGAGATGATGGAAATGGGCAGAGGGAACAGTAGTCTAATTTTTACATTAATTTTTATTGAAGTATCATATAGAGAGAAAAATGAGCACAAATCATGAGTGCACATATGAATGAATTTTCTCAAAGAGAACATGCCCATTTAACTAGCATCCACATCAGAAAGGAGAATATTTTACCATTCTCCCTTCTGTTTGTTATGTCACTTCTACTCCCTTCCCCCAGAAGGAACCATTATCTTGACTTCTAGCAGCATGGATTACTTCTGCCTTTGAGTGAACTTTACATAAATGAAGAGTTGGGACAAGAGTAAGGCAAGTGAGGCACTAACCTCAGATGTAAAATTCAAGGGGATGCCTTTTATTTTAATGCAATATTTTAAAAAATCAAAATTAATTTTAAAAAATCCACCATAAACAAAATATTTAATATTTAAATAAGGTAGGATCAGTATATTTGTCAGTTTCTCCACTGCATCAGAAGCAACAGGTTTTGTTTGTGTCAGAGATAGGTAGAGAGGGAGAGAGAGAGAGAAAGGGAGAATGGGAATTATTTTAGGGAATTGGCTCATGTGGTTGTGGACGTGTGGCAAGTCCAAAATCTTCATGTTAAGCTGACAGGCTGGAGACCCAAGGAAAAGATGCAGTTCAAGTCTAAAGGTGGCCTACTGGCAGAATTCCCTCTTCTTTTGGGGAGGTCAACCTTTTCCTATTAAAGCCTTCAACTGATTGGTTGAGGCCCACCTACATTTTAGAGGACAATCTGCTTTACTCAAAGTCTACTGATTTAAATGTTGATATCATCTTAGAAAAATATCTTGGGGGGTGGCTCCACAGTGTAGTGGTTAGCACATCTGCTTTGCACGCAGAACGTCCTGGGTTTGTGCCCCGGGTGGAGCCATGGACCAATACCCGTGTGTGCCAGACACCTTGGGTAAGCCAGGCCCTGGGTGCGCCAGGCCCCAGGTACATGCCATGAGTGTGTGAGAGGGAAGTGTGCCCGGGATGCCAGGCCCTGGGTGCACGCCATGAGTGTATGGGAGGGGACGCCCTACCTTTAGAGATCCAGTACTTTAGGAGAAATGGCAACATCCATGGGTCAGGGGTAGAAGTGTGTGCGTGAGGGATTTAAAAGAAGGGGGAAAAATATCTTCACAGCAATATTTAGATATATTTGACCAAATACCTGGATACTGTGGCCTAGCCAAACTGACACATAAAATTAACTATCACAGAAACCCTTTCAGGTTCAGGAAACAGATGAGGTGAAGCCCAATAACACCATAAAGTAGCTGGATTCAAGGAGCTTCCCCAAAATACATATACATACTTTGCTTCCTTTCTCTTCTTTTTCCCCTTTGTTTTTTTCAATCTTCTCCTCCTTCTTCTCACCCTCCCTTTTTTCCTATCTAGATCTGTTTTGGGTGCAGCGTTGAGAAGTCAATCATTTATGCCACATAAATTCCTCTTAAAAGGACATGTGGGGCACTTTGTTTGCATTGCACAAACTTGTTTTTGTTCTGGTATTGACTAAAGTGTGGACTTTCAGAGACCATTTGAGACCCAAATCCTGATCTCAGCTTACCTGGAGACCCTTTGTGTGTCTCAGGTTTTCTTTTGCTTTGGACATTGCACGAAGAGTGGCTTATCTCTGTCAGCACATGATATCCCATGGGAGGCAAAAATCTAACTGTGTGATTGATGATCACTGGGTTTGCAAAATTTCAGGTAAAGAGAAAACATCATATTGGTATACATATTTTCCTAGTTCCAGAATGTATTTTATTCAAGAATTGTTTTTTAGACATGGACTGTTCAATTCTCACAATAACTATCATTTATGTAACCATTTTTATATGCTGGTGTTTTTACTGAAAGTCTATCTGCTAATTTAAAAGTTTATCTCATCTAAAAATATACCTTCATAGGAACATCTAGAATAACTGGGCAAATATTTGGATATCATAGCCTAGTCAAGTTGACTTGTAAAATTAACCATCACAATCTGCTTTACTGATTTTTCCATTTACCTCTGCTCCTAAATGGCTTGGCATGGCACTGATTACCTTAAATACTCTTTGGTCTGGCATTTTTGGCTCAATGTTATGCTTTTAAGATTCATACATGTTGTGGCGTTTAACAATAATTTCTTCATTTTCATTATATTCATCATGACAATGACTTTTATTCATTCTATTGTTGATGGTTTTATGGATTGTTTCCAATTTTGGATTATTGTGAACAGTGTTGTTTTGAACACTTCTGTTTTGGATATGTCTATGAGAGGAATTGCTGGGTCATAGATATGCATCTCTTAAGCTTTAGTAGACATGGTCACTTTCCCAAAGCAGTTATTCAATTGATATTCTCACCAGTAGTGTATAGGCATTCCAGTTGTTCCACATCATTGTCAACACTTGGTGTTATCAGTGTTTTAAGTTTTATCCACTTAGGTTACCAGTTAATCTTTGTGTAAACTGTGGAGGAAACCTGTTGGGGAACATTGCTATTGAAAGATGTCAGTTGTTTTCTTCTGTGCGGGCATCTGCTCAATCTGATTGCATCTGAGCCTCTTGTTATAATTGACCTCATTCATCTGATTAACGTATTTGTTTGATTTCTATGTCCTAATATATTGTGGTTGTCTTCTGAGAGGATAGTCATTAATTCAATGCTTACTTATTAACCCCCTACTATGACCCATGGTGTAACTATCAGAAACAAAGCACTGGGCGAATAGATTGTATGTTAGCACCTGGGTAATCAAGACAAGTGGTTTCCAGTCTTTTCCATTGCCCTCCCCATACTATTAAGCATTTAAAAAACATGCATGAAATAGGAAATAACAAGATATGATAAAGATAAAATGACTGTTTTAAAATGTCTAACTGTGAGGGCTTTATACTGTCGTAACACAAAAGCATAATATACATTTCAGCATTTATGATAGTTGCTGTAAATTCATATTTGGGAGAGTATTGATCATTTCAGAACTTTGAAACTGACCTCTTGATAGATCTGATTAGTTCTTCTTTGTTTTTATCTCCTAAGGTGGCTGACAAAAAGCTTGTACCAGGAGTAGGAGGAGCATCAGCTTATTCACTTGTGCTTGCACCGTTAGTATTATCTGCAATATGAGGTTTCTTTACGGGAACCTTTTTTAGCCTCTTGTCCATTTTGTGATGTTAGTTTAATTAAATTTATATGATAGAACCCAAACATCCCTTTATCTGGGCATGCATAAACTGCAAAATGTTAGAATAAAGAAAAAGTAAAAAAAAGAGTGGAACTTCCCATTCTTCCCTCAGGCTACCTCACACTTGTACCTGCCATATGACCCTTTGAGGAGGCCCCGGCATCAATCTATTATTTTACCATTAGCAATGCTTGGGTTCTAACTTATTTTTCTTTTTTTAAGATTTTAAAAAAATTTAGTCTATGGCCATGCCACCCTGAACGTGCCTGATCTCATCTGATCTCGGAAGCTAAGTAGGGTCGGGCCTGGTTAGTACTTGGATGGGAGGCTACCTAGGAATACCAGGTGCTGTAGGTACTTAAAAAATTATTTTGCAGTTATAGTTGACATACAATACTATATTAGTTTCAGGCGTACATCATAATGGTTATTCATTTGTTTTTTAGATTCCACAAAAAACTGAAGTTATATAGTATTTGTCTTTCTCTGTCTTACTTATTTTACTTAGCATAATACTCTCTAGGTCCTTTTATGTTGTTGCAAATAGCAAGATTTCATTTTTTTTGATGGCTGAGTAATATTCAATTGTATATATGTATCACATCTTCTCTATCCATTCATCCATTGATGAACACTTGGCCAGTCCCCTGAGCACTTAGCACCTCTCCCACCCCCACCCCTTGGCTGCTTGCTGAAGACACCTGCATTTCTATTGGAGGTTTTCTGGTTTTGGGAGAACATGAACTTCAAGAGCAAGTAAGGCTGGAAGTGCCAGAGAGTTAATAGTCCCAAAGTTGCCTTCAATAATGGATACATGGAGAGTTGGTGGATAAACCCCAGCTTCTTCAGCCGCTGGTTGGAGGTCTCCATATAATCTCTCTAAGAGTCCTGGAAAATTTCCCACAGTGGTAACTGGCTTGATTCCACCCCCTGCTTTGGCTTCTTTTTCAACCTTTTCTCACTTCCCTGCACTTTGTAGGATCACCTCCCAAATAAACTACATACATCTTAATTCCCTGTTTCTGGGTTTGCTTCTGGAACCTAAACCATGTGTACCTTGAAGGATTGTTGTGATAATCAAATGAACAACACATGTAAAAGGCTTTGTGGTCTCAAAATATAACTGGTGTTACTCTTGGAATGAGTTATTCTCAAGAGGAATGTAGTAGATTGAATAATGGCCTCTGAAGATGTCCAAGTCCTAATCCCCAACCGTATGAATATTTTCTTATCTGGTAAAAGGGGTTTTATAGGTGTGATTAAGGATCGAGAGTTGGGGAGATTATCTTGGATTATCATGGTAGGCTCTAAATTAATCCAAAGCGTCATTAAGAGAGGGAAGCAGAGAGATGTGACACAGAAACAAGAAGGCAGTGTGACCACTGAAACAAGATGCTATACTGCTGTCTTTGAAGATGAAAGCAGAGGCCGTGAGCTAAGGAATGCAAGAAATGCAGCTTTAGAAGCTAGAAAGGCAAGAATATGGGTTCTTCCTAAGAGCATTGCACCACCAACACCTGGCCCAGTGAATCTGATTTTAGACTTCTGACCTATGTAACTGGAAGAGAATACATGTGTGCTGTTTTAAGCTACCAAATATATGGTAATTTGTCACAGTGGCCATCAGAAACTAGTACAAGGAGGGTCCTTCTTGTAGCCTCTAACCCTGTCCAGCAGGTGGCAGTGTGGGAAAAAGGGTAGCAGTAATTCCCACTGGCTTACAAAGAACTCCGTTCACTCTTCAACCTGCTGCTCTCAAATAAAGTAAGATCAATTTGTGCTGTCTTCGCCCCCTTGGACGCCAGTCTGTAACCACGGACTCATGAGGAATTTCCTCTGTGTTTCAAGAATAGCTGAAAGAGTCAGGTTTTTTATGTGCTAATGAAAGTAAATCACAAGCACTAAAATGAAATCATAAATATGCTGAGTAGAGGAACTCTGAAAGCTATTCCCAGTTCCCTGCTTTATTGAAATTAACTTTAACCATCAACCATGGTCCTTTTCATATCAGGACTCATATCCCCAATCCAGCAGTAAGATCTTTATTGTTGTGGGACGTGTGTTTTCTTTTCATTTTCAGCCCAAACCATGTAGAGCGTTCCTATGAAATGTACGTGTACAACTGTCTCTTTCTTCCCTTTGGGATTTGCAACATGCAGCAGAGCACTGCATTATTCTTCTTATTCAATGTACAAAGCTAGACATCTTAAAGACCTAAAACGTGTTTTTGAGATAATCAGGGAAATTTGAATATGCATTGATACCAAAGAATTATTAATTTGTTGGGTATGATAGACGTGATGGCTAAAAGTATCCATGTTTTTTAGAACTATGTAGGGGATGAAATGATATCATAGAAAGGAAGAAAGAAGGAAGGGAAGGAAGGAGAGAGAGAGAGAGAGAGAGAGAGAGAGAGTTATTAAATTTAGGTGGTGAGTACATGGATGTTCATTGTATTATTGTATATGTTTCAGTGGGAAGCTGTGCAGAAAAATTATTATGAGCACAGGCTCTGGAGTTGCCTGGGTTCCAGTCTAGGCTCTTATACTTTCTAGCTGTATGACCTTGGGCATGTTACTCAATTTCTCTGTTCTCACTTTCCCTATAGATATTTGGGATATCTCCATTTCCCAAAATGCATATAATAATAGTACCCACCTCAAAGGATTATCAGAAACAACAAGATAACACTCCTGAAGCAGTGGGAATACTTTCAGAGTACCGTAAGTATTGATTATTATTTTTAGTATTGTTTAATGCATTAGTACAGTTGTTCTCAACTAGGGACAATTTTGACCCCTAGGAAATATTTTTAAATATCTAAAGACGTTTTTGATTTTCACAAGTGGTGGTGCTACAGGTATCTGGTGGGTAGAGGCCAGGGTTGCTGCTAAATGTCCTATGCCACATAAGACAGCCTCCCATGACAAAAAATTATCTGGACCAAAATGTGAATAGTGCCAAAGTTGAGAAACTCTGCACTAGTATTACAAGAACATTGTAAAATTTTAGAATATAGATAAGTGAAATCATCATCATCATCATCATCATCATCATCATCATCATCAATCATCTTATAATTTCACCATGCAGAAATAATCACTATCCAAAACTGGAAATTTACAAAAAGAAAATGACATCCTCATCAAAATTAAGATGCATAATCAAGAAAACATCTATCTCACTGCTTCCAGTGGTTACCTGTGTTCATTTTTTTCAAAACTGTCACAACTTATAGAAAGTTATCCAGCCTCTTCAGACTCTGGTAAATGTACCATGTGGCATTTGACTAGGCTATTAACTACTACTGGAAGGAAACACAAGGAAAATATTTGAAATCATTAATGATCCACCCCAGAAATTTTGTGGAAACCTACTCTGACACTATTTTTCTGAGGAAAAATTTGGCAGATTATATCAAAAGTCTTTTCAAAGTCCATGTTCTTTGACCTGGCAATTCGCTTCTAAGAATTTATCCAAAAAAATTAACCTGAAAAGTGTGCAAAGGTGTTTGTACAGATGGTCACTGCTATAAAGTTTTTAATTGTGAAAAATTGGAAAGACCTAAACTGGAAAGAACAAAGGGAGATTGGCTGATTATAGTCTGGTGTATCTATGCAGTAAAATATCATGCAATCATTACAAAAGACAATGTTTATCCATGTGTATTTACACGGAAAAATATGCATATATATTCAGTGAAAAATATCTGCTGGAAAGGTCTGGAAGGCAAATGTGTTAATGAGTGTCATGAAAAGGGTGTAGGTGAACTCCAGCAAGCATTTCTGGGAAAGGGCTAGGACACTCAGGGAGAAGGGTTAGACGACTCATAAGTCTCTCAATCTCCTGGCATCCTTTGGAGAAGTGTGCTTGGGCAAGGTGCCGCTAGATGCACTGTGGACTGTGTTCTAGCAGAAGGACCTCACCCCTGTTGCTCTCCTTTTTGATGAACCAAAGGGAGTAAACTTGTCACTGGGTGACAAATATTTTGCAAGTCAGGCACTGAGTAGTCTGTGCTCAGGTGCAGCTCTTTAGGCACCTGGAAGTCTTTGAGCCCCCTGGTCGGGGCAAGGGGAGAGTTCGTTTGGGCACCACCCTTCCTGCTGCAGGGAACATTAGTGAAAAGTCACTCAAGCTCATCGCCAGCAGCCAGAAAGAGTCCTGAGGATCAGCAGGTCTGCCACCCCTTCTCTCACATCGAAGCAGCCATATTTTTGTGTGTTAAAATGGGTTGTGCCAGATTTCTAAAGATCCTTTGAGCTCTAAGTATTTTATAATTCTAATATTTTAATCACTGTCAATGGCAATTTCTGTTGTTACAAATTACCTCTAAATTTCCCTGGAGTTTCATTGGTGATGATAGTGCAGGTCACTTGCTATGATATCATTAGACCACTGGGGAGATTCATCTCAGTATCAGACAACACTTATTCATCCTTCTCCGTCATCTTTTTCTTCCTAGGTTTTCTCTCTACCTCTCAGGAGGCTTATGTGGCTTAATTAATTCAGATCCGTCAAGTGCTTAAGAGTCTCAGAGTAAAGTCACTGTCTTGCTATGCATAACAGCCCAGTGGGAACTGAAATCACTCACAATATTATTAGTAGATAGATAGTAGACTCGCTGCTTGTGTAACTTGAAGCCTATTAGTTCTAACGTGCAACATCAGCTCCTTGGAGAAAAAAATGGCCCAGGAGAACCCATTTGAATTCTCTGAGTCTTTCATAAATACTCCAGCGATTTGAGGGTGTGCTTGAGGCCGAGTGAGGGAATGGGGGGAATGACATTCCTTATAGGTGTAAAATGAAGTATTTCTGGAGGATTCATACTCTGGTCGGGGGGCAGAGTTTCTGTGAGCCCTGGGGTAAATGTCCTTCTCCAGTTTCTCTTCCCAGAGGGTATTTGAGGACAGATGTTGAGATAAGTTACTCAGGCTCCTTAACTGAGGCAATTTAACCATTACTGACTCAAACCATCCCAGGAGCATATCCCTGAGAAAGGGCCTGAGTAAGCTGAAAGTCAGGGATGGGCTTGGGGAGGATCTACTCTGCTATTCAGGAGCTCTGTGGCCTTGAGCGGGTTATAGACCTCAGATCGTTCATTTTTTTTTTCATCTGTAAAATGGGGATAATATCTAATTCCCAGGTATGAGGAGTAGATGTCGCATTAAATAGTCGATACATGTGAAGCTCTTAGGTGAGTGCTCACTCGTAGCTTGCCCTTTGTCAGCCTCTGCTTTGACACCTGTGGGTGCCTCTCACTGAATGGCAGTGGTAATAGTTGTTTACTGAGTGCTTTTGATGTGTTGGGCTCTGTGCTATGCGCTTTACATATATTATCTCATTTAATCCTCGCAACAACTCTGTGAGGTAGCACTATTATGTCCCCATTTTAGAGACAGGGAAACCGAGGCATGGAGAGGTTAAGTAACTTGTACAAGGCCATACAATAAATAAGTTGGATGACAAAGTCCAAGCTCTTAATTAGGTTATAGTTGCCTTCCCATCCTCCTCTATAACTTCTCATGGGTCTTAGAGTTACTTCCTCCAATTATGACTTTAAACCAGAAGAGAAGGAACATTTGCAGATGACCTGCAGAAAGAGTCCACACTGCCAAATTCTTGGTATCTTGTGATTTGAAATGAAGAGGCTGCAAGACACCTCCATTCATCACTTTCTGTCCCCTGTGCTCCTTTTCCTCACTAAGTGACAGTTTCCATTTGAGAACCAAAATCAAGAGATTGGCAATACTATTTAAGTCTGAAAACTAAGTCAAGTGATTCTGATTTAATTTTTATCAGAGTCTATTTTGAAAAGCCTGGGATACCTTGTGCTGTAGAAATTAACTTCTGGTAGCCAAGATGAAAAGAAGCTAGAAGACAAAGTAAAGCCAGTCAAGGGAAGTGCAGGGGTTACTGGAATCCCACATTTTGTGAGAAGTGTCACTCTTATTTTTATCCTTCATGAAGTTTTAATGATTCTAAAAGCAATCTGTTTAGTAAGAAAAATTTGAAAGCATAGAAAAATATAAAAAAGAAAATTTACATCAATCATAGTTCTACTATTATGCTGACACAACTACTTTGAGATGGAGATTTGTTTATCTCTACTTCTTTCCAACAGTTCTGATACATAGCTGGGATTTTTCAAATATACATATATATATTTCTCTGTTTTTCATTTAATAATATAATGCAAACCTTACATTGTAAATTACTTCAAGTATACAAATGTAAATTTTAATGTCGGGATAGTACAGTCTCATGTGAAATCGACATTTTAAAGAAGAAATCCTATGTTAGTTATCAGTCAGTTTAGAAATAGAATATTTCCAATATTTTGGACTTCCCTTTATGCTCCTCCCTAATTGCATCCCCCTTTTTTCCTGAAAAGTAACTCCTACTTTTGAGAAAATTATTATCTTACTTTACCAGCTGTGGTGGACTGTTATATTGGTCTCCTCCCCCAACCTCACCCTGCCAACAGTAAACCATGACTTTTTTCTGTTCTGCCTTTGTGTAGTCCCCTCCCACATTGACTTGCTTTGGCCAATGGGACACTAATTTGATAAGTGCTTGCACATTGGGATAGATTCTTTTGGAATAGTTCTTTTTAGAACTCTTGAGACCACCATGCTGTGAGGAAGCCCAGGTTAGCCAAAGCCCCACACTTATGCATCTCCCTGCCCCGTCAAGCTGTCCCAGCCAACTACTAGATATTGGAGCCACCCAACTGAAGCTTCAGACAATACGGAACAGAGATGAGCCATCCCTAGTGCAATTTGTGCAAATTCTTGACACACAGCATTGTGAGCAAATAGAATCATTGGCATTTTAAGCCACTAAGTTTTTACATGGTTTGTTATGGCAGCAATAAATAACTGAAACACAACCTACATGTGTATTCTTAAACAATATATTATTTCGTTTTGTCTGTTTTTGGACTTTATATAAAATAGAAACACACTAGATACTTTCTTTGGTGCTTGTTTCTTTTGTTAAACATTCTATTTAAGAGACACCTCCATGTTGTTCTGTGTGATTGAAGTTCATTCATTTTCTTTGATAAGAAGTGTTCCACAGTTATTTATTCATCCTACTGCACATGGATATTTGGGCTGTTTGGAGTTTGGGACTATTAGAAACAAAGTTACTGTGGACATTCTTGTACACAGTCTGCTGGTCCATGTGCAACAGTTTTCCTAGGGTATATTCTTACCAGTAGAATTGCTAGGTTGAAGGATATGTGTGTAGTCAAAATATTTAAATAAATGTATCTCCATTTATTTAGATATTCTTTGTATACTTAAATCAAGTTTTTATAGGTTTTGCTATTAAAGCCTCACACATTTTTATTAGGTACTTTAAAAATCCTATTGTAAATAAAATTTAATTTCTGTTCTCTGAATATATCAAAATATAATTGATTTATATAAATTGATTTTGTATCCAAAGTTTGCTAATACCTTTAGTATTTAAATTATCTGTAGAATTGTTTGAATTTCTATGGCATAATTATATTATCTGTAAATAATGACAATTTTGTTTCTCTCTGCCTAATACTTGTAATTTTGGGTTGTTTTCCTTGCTTTTCTGCACTGGGTAGAACCTTCAGTACAATGTTAAATAGATGTTGTAATTTCAGGCATCCTTATCTTCTTGTTCCCATCTCAAAATGAATGCATTCAACAGTTCACATGTAGAATAATATTTGCTATTTTTTTTGCAGATAACTTTTTCAGCTTGATAAAATTTCCTCCTATTTTTATTTTGCAAAGTGTTCTTATCATAAAATGATGTCGAATTTTGTCAAATGCTTTTTTGGTGCATCTATTGAGATATCATATATTTTTTTCTAATTTAGTACTGTGGTGAGTTATTTAAAATAATTTTTAATGACAAATTAATTTTATATTCTTGAATTAAATCTAACCTGCCCAAACCAGGTTGCTTATATTTTATTTAAATAGTATGCATATATGTTCATGAGCGATATTAGCCTGACATTTTTTTTCTCACATTGCTCTTCTCAGGTTTTAGAACCATGGTTATACAAGACTTATACATTCTGGAAAACTTTGGGTATCATGATATTGCTGGTTTTACTGAAAGTTTAGTAGAACTTGTCAGTGAAGGTGATAGATCTGGGATTTGAGAGTGAAAGATTTTTGACTTCTGATTTAATTTCTTAGAGGTTATAGGACATATTCTAGCTCTCCTTGAATTAATTTGATAAATTATATTTTTTGGAGTTGTCCATTTCATGTCAAGTTTCAAATTTATTGGCATGATATAGTTAAAAATACACTCATTATCTTTTTGAGGTCCACAATATCATAATTATGTCCCTGATTTTATTACTGATATTGCTCATTTGTGCTTTCTCTTTTTCATCTGAATCATCTTACCAAAGACTTATCAGTGTTGTTAATATTTTCAAAGAACCAACATCTCTTGGCTGATCTTCTCCAGTGCATTTTTTTTCTATCTCATTAATTTCTGCTGTTATCTTTCTATTTTCTTTTCTTAAACCTTCTCAATTTAGGTGGACATTGGATTTAACTACTTAAGTTCTATAGTGCCTCAAGCAAAACATTGTGAGCTTTCCCCTCAGATTGTTCCCTTTTGGTTAGAAGGATATAGGGCATGTGCCTCTCTGTACTTGGGAAAAAAATTTGCATCTGGAGTCTCACTCTATATTCTCTGGCCACTGGTCAACACTCTGATACTACATGTAATGGACTATCTCTCCGTCTTATATACACACAGCTCTCTCACTTTCATCTTCTCCTTTGCGTTTAAGAAATTGAACAGAGTATAGTTTGGTCAGAGCTTTGCTAATTTAATCACTATGACAATAACTCCACTGCCCAGCTGACTAGAGAAGAAGATCTTGTGTGAACATATCAGGTGTAACGTACAAAAGGAAAGGTTGAGCAGCCCTGTGGTCCACCTCTCTCTATCGCAAGACTAAGCCCAACTCTGGAGCTTCATTTCTGGGCAACACTCATTCACAGGGATCATATAAACCACCCACACCAAACATTTTTCCTCCACCTTCTCACAGAACCACAGAATGATTATGGAACCTTTCTTACCATCATATCACACTTCCTGCCATGTGACCAAAAATTAGCCTTGGGAATTTACAGCATTTTAAAATATTACTCTTGGGAATGTGTGTATGGGGCCTTTTGTCTTTAGTTTACAGCTGGGGCCTACCTTACTTGATGGCACTCTCAACTTAAGTTCCAAGCCAGAAACCAGGGAAGAGCCATTGTACTGGAAATCTGCATCCCATTTGCAAACTATCTCAACCTGATGCTGAGGAAAGGGGTTTAGGAAAAGAAGGCCCATAAGTCAGCGTGAATGGACTGTAATGGGAGGTCTGTCCAGAGAACCCTGTTGTCCTGTAACCTCTAAGAGGTTCATTTGGAGAGCACTGGATCTTGTGGTCATAGTTCTCAGAGCAGGACCTTCTTGTTACAGAATCAGAGAGGTCTTTGCACAAAGGCTTTCTCATATGCACTGTTCCCAATCCCTTCAAACATCCGTGGGCAGGTGAGGGTGATTTAATAGCAAACACTTTGAAGCAAAAGAAAGTTACCCTACTGAAACTTTCAGAAGATTCAGATCTGTTCCATGAGCTTAGAGATTTATTTACATGTGTTACAATCCTAAACTTCAGTCAAGAGGTTTGTTTGACATATTTCTTCATTGGCCTCAGCTTTGCAAGCTCATGAATAGTGTGATTTTCTCCATTCATCTCGTGTGGTGCTCTGGGAAAGGAGATGCATTCCAGGACCCACAGATCTTAGGAACACCCAGCAGCATCAGCAGATGCCACCTATGTCAGACATATGGCACTTGTTTTTCAAAACCGTTGCCTCAAATTGAAACTCAACAAAATGTCTTAGGGATCTACATTGTGCTTGGTTTTGTGATCGCAAAAGTGAACAGGACATGGTTTCTGTCCTTAAGGAACCCATAGTGCAGTGGGGAAATAGAAATGTCAACAGATAATTACCACTGAAATGGGAAGTGCTGGAAAGGGTTAAGCGCAGAGGGCTGTGGGAGCTGAGAAAAGAGAGTGGCTGTGTGGGTATCTCTTTTGCATGCCCCTCCAGGTCCATTCTTAACCTTCCTTGACCAACTCCCTGCTCTGGGAGTTTGACCTGCATGAACTACATCAGTAGATTTCCTGTCTTCCAGCCTCTGGTCACATTAGTCTATGGGTGGCAGCAGGTGGTGATGCGGGAGGGGGAAGGAGAGTGAGTGGGGTATTTGTTCCCTTGCCTTCCTCCGTGCAATGCGGCCTTGGGTTGGCTGCATCTCTCCAACAAGAGTCACAGCTCCACTTCAGGTGGCCCTCTCCTCATGACTCTCTCCTGCCAGTTCCAACAACTACTCATTGTTTGCCTGTCAGGCCTCCAGTGGTGATAGCCGTGCTCTTTGGAGCTGGGTAGTGCTCCAGCTGTTGTATTCTCCCTCTACTGCTCATCTCTCAGTAAATAGTCCTTTTTTAAAGTGTTTGTCAAATTATCCTTCTGGGTTCTTGGCTGATATTAACTGTAATCCAGTTGAGGGCGAGCCAGTGTGGTGACCCAGCAGGGAGGTTTCACAAAGGAGGAGACACTGAGATTAGAGTTTAAAAGCTAAATAGAATTTTGTCTAACACTAAAGTAACCTTAATTTCTCACAATCTGAAGGCAATAGTTAAGCTGACACATCCCCAGGTACAATTTCTCCATACTGTAAGTTTTCCTCATCATCAATGGTCCTCCTTTTTTGTAAGGACTCTTATAAACAAACAAGATTCAAGAACAATGGCAGTTGTTCTTTGGGTATTTGTTAATTGAAAAAATTTTATAATGAGGAACACTTACCTTTAAAATGAATCAGAATTTAATTCATTCCAGTAATACCTATGTAAATTTAAAAATAGTACATATATGTGCAAAATATTTTTATTTAGTCAGTGGATGATGCTTGGCTCATGTGTGGATTTAAGAACTCCTTGAGAAAAAAATTCTTTTCCTTCTCTCCTAGGAATCCATGTCCAAGCTCAGGAACCAGATTCTCTATATCCTTCCTCTCTGCTGCCTGCCTCCTTCCCGATCACAGGTATCCAAATCATCAAATTTTAGATCAGAAGAAGACTATAAAACTTACTGAATCCAATCACTCTATTTTACAGATGAGCTAGGGGAGGTAAAGTTACTGTCTCAAGAGTCACATAGTTACTTAGTAGCCAAGTCAACAGTAAAACTTGAGTCCCTTGTCTCCCAGTCTAGAGCTTTTTCTAGCACTAAAAATTTAAAATTGTCATTCCCCCATGGTAACATTTTGTGCCAAAAACTTGATCTCTCAGTGTCCCCCAGATTGAACAGATGGTAAACATTTCCTTCCTCTCTCCCTCCCACTCCCTGCTCATTCTAAGGCAGCAAGTCCTGGAATGCTCCTAGCCAAGGACCAAGTCCTACACTGTGTTTTAAGACCTTTTATAGAAGCCACTGGCTGCTGGTGCAGACTAGCTCCTAGCCACGGACCAAGTCCTACACCATGGAAACAGCAGGCACGACTAGGCTTAGCTCACTTCAGATTAAGGGCAAGAGTGGTCATCTACCCCCAATCCCAAGGACTAAAGGGATTTAAGTCAGCCATGTGCAGAACAGACAGGTATGGGGCCTCAAAATGGAGGAAGCTCTTGGGCGTGAGGCCAACTAGTTAGTCTGAAAATCTCTAGAAAAGACTGCAGAAAGGCTTGTATTAACAGCCATTCTATGTCTGCATGGCGTTTCACATCTCAGTTGTATATGGTAATCTGCATAATCCTACCTGTGCCCTCTGATGTACAAATACTGGGTCTCTGAGTCTCAAGAGAGGTGACTTGACCAACAGCATCTGGCCAGAATTTGGATCTGTTATCTCCTTGTCATTCACAAGCTTCCACGAGGCAACTTAGAGGCTTGAAGATGGAACTTTGCCCACCAGAGTGAAATAAATATATTTGCTTCTTAAATTTTCATCCCCCAGACCAGCAAAACAGAGATTTGACCCAGTCATTGGTTAGCACCCTAGACCAGAAGGGCTCTAGCCAGACAGTGAGTAAGTTTAGAGGACAGAGAAGTCTTCACAATGAAAAAAATCTGGACTTTTCTCTGCAATCAGAGGCATCTACATACATTTGAAAAATGTTGTAGCCTATTGAAAAAGAAATAACTTTTCCAGGAATGCTTCCATCTTAGAATGTTCTACGTGTGAAAGAAACTTGCTCCTATGGAGGTAGTAGTAGATGTTTATTTTTTTATCTGTCAGGAGTTGCTTTAGACATACAATTTGAATTAGATCTGCTCTGTACTTATAGGTCTCAGTCCTCTGCTCACTGTTTATTGGCCAGAGATCGACATCTGATGCGAGTTGAGCCAACTATGCTCCCCATCCCGTTGCTGCAGCTGATTTTTCTGGGAATGGGCACTTGACCCAGGCTGAGTCAGTCAAAACCCTTTCCTGGGATTGTTTTTTCATGGGTCGTGTCTGGTGACAAAACTGGGTGACAGGAGCCTGGCTACTGTCACAGTCATGTTTCCAGCAACTCGGAGAAGACCAAGAGAAGAAAGCTGACATACAGAGAGAAACTGAGATGAGAATTCAGGAGAGAGTTCTGGTAGTATTCTATTTGTGGTTTTAGGTGGCTTTCAGATTATGAATTTCCACAATTAAGTTAACTTTTTTTAAAAAAATTCATTTTTCACTTGCAAATAAAAGAATTCAGACTAATTCTGTTGTGGTATAAAAAAGATAAATTTCTTGAAAATAAGTTTCACATCTTATTCATCTTAAACTTTCCAATGCCCAATGCCACTGCATGATTTTCTTTGGGTAGACCCAGAGAAATATATTAAACAATACAAATTAAGTCTTATTCCAGGCTCCAAATATATATTGAATGTCTATCTCCAGATTTATATAGGGAAATCCACATAGTGAAAACCCCTAGAGAATTGAGTGTTATTCTAAGAAATATTTTGTGTTTAAGGAATGCCTTCAGATTCTAGATCTGGAATTACTATTGAACAGGCTGGTTAAGCCCTGGACAGGTTCAAAGCCAAGCCAAAAGAACAGTCAAGGGCTAGTCTCAGAAAGTAGGATCCTGAAGCTTTCCCATACTCAGGAAGCAAGGAGGTCACACCATTTGTAAGGAAACTAAATCCTAAATGGTATTCTGTTGATACCACTCTTTGAGTGCTGAGTCTGACCCATGTATTGATATTTGCTTGGCTGGCCTCTCTGAATGGTTTTCTTTCCAGCAAGTGTTCTTGGCCTTAGCCTACAGATAGACTGTCTTCCATAGTCATAACTTTGCCTCCTCATCCACAGCTCCCTCCATGGGCCCCAGTGTGCTCACAAGATGAGCAGTGAGCCAGAACAGCACCCTGCTCCCAAGGGGAAAATTATTGGGGGGGGTGCTGGCAGGGAAGAGGGGGAGATCAAAATGGATAGCCTTTAGGCTCTGCAAGTAAGAAAAGCTCTGTGGCTGGACAAGAACTTTTTAGCTTTCTGGCTCCCCAAAAAAGAGAGAAGAATCCCACTCTGAAAAGGAAGTCCCTCCTATAGGATCAAGCCCTGGCCCTATGCTCTCCTCATTCTGCTCTGCTGAATTCCTACTGGGGTCTGTTGAGCTGTGAAGGTATAACCTGGATTCACAACATAACCCTGTCTAAATGTGAGCCTAGGCATGGAGAGAGGGTGGAGGAACTTTGCCTCCAGGTGCCATGAAATGGTCTTTCTTTCCATGACATAATAAGGTAATTTTTAAAGTGTCGTCCTTGGACCAGCAGTATCAGCATCACCTAGGGACTTGTTAGAAATGCAAATTATAAGGCCTTACTTTAGACCCACTAAACCAGAAATCCTGGGAGCAGTGTGCGTTGTAACAAGCCCTTCAGATGATTTTGATGTACTCTATGCTGTGAGAACCATTGGCCAAATAAAATGGATGGAATATGGCTCATCTCCTAGGTGATTCACTGCCCAGGTAAATGATGATTGGTGAACAGAGTTGTGCAAAAGTCCTATTTTTTAGGACCCCAGAAAAAGTTGCTGGAAAACAGAAGTTCTGCCATGCCTAGATCTCCACTTAAGAATGTTACTGCCAGTTTCACATTGGCCCAGACCCCTCGAGGATCAAGTTTAAGAAGACTGTTTCCAGGTGGAGATATTAGGACCTTGCTGAAACTTGTCCACCTTGGGGATATGTGATCTTCTGACCCAGGGTCCACTTAGGAGAAGTTACTCTCTCCAAGCTTGGAGGAATTATGTAGCTGACTAGGGCACAACTCACACTATCTGAAAAGAGTGCTCCCAGGAAGAGGAGGTTCATCCAATTTTCCCTATCAGTTTCATGTAGCAGAAAGAGTATGAAATTTGGAGCCAAAACATTTGGATTTCTATCTGGGATTTTCCACTTATTTGCTGTGGTCTATCTGGGATTTTCCACTTACTTGCTGTGGGATTTTGTATTTAATCTTTCTGAGTCTCAGTTTACTCATCTATAAAATGGGGATAATAATAATACCTACTTCTCAAGGTTTTTGTGAGGATTAAATAAGATAAGAAAATAAAAATGCCTTGCTCCAGTAGGGTGCTCAGTAAATGCTAGATTGTTTTGTTGGTAACTTTCCCTCCAGGCTTCCAGGACTTCACTATGGAGATAACTTGGGTAGTCCTGTGATAAAGTGACCACCATCAAGACCCCAGAAGCCCTCTGTGTCTCTATGCTCTTTCTTGTGGCTGATCCTTGACATGTGTTTTCCCAGCCAATTATAGCCTAACATAGGAGGGCTCCACAAATGTACCTATCTTGCTCTAAGAAAAGAGTGTATTTTGTCCAAGGCTGCTGTGATTGTAGATATAATTGCTAATCAAATTAACCCCTTGCATAAGAATTTTTCTCCCACTAATCCTTTTCAGATTCAGAGTTGGGGGCCATCTTGAAAGTATGGACCACACTTTCATTTAATGTTACTCTTTTTATCTGTTTAAGTAGTTCTTAAGTTCTGATGGTTGGAATAGTTCAACTCTCTCATTATCTAAAGCAGTGGTTCTCAGCTGTGGGGAATATCTAGAGATATTTCTGGTTGTCACAACTGAGGTGGGGGATTCTCTACTAACATCAGATGGGTAGGAGCCAAAGATGCTATAAACATCCTGCAATCAAACCACAGGTACATGTCTGTCTAAATGCCTGGATACACTACCTTCCCACTGGAATGGGAATGGAACCCCTAAAGACACAATGTTCTATACTAAAGGATAACCCCATAGGATTCCAAGAATGACCCCACCACTTTCTCTAAGGCTGCCTTATTGTTATGGGGTAGATTATGTCCCTCAAAAAAGGTATGCTGAAATCCTAACCTCCAGTACCTCAGAATGTGACCTTATTTGCAATAGGATCTTTATAGAGATAATCAAGTTAAAACGAGGTCATTAGGATGGGAGGTGAAGGCAGAGATTAGGATGGGAGGTGAAGGCAACTATAAGCCAGGGAGCACCAAATATTGTCAGCAAAACACCAGAAGCTAGGAGAGGGGCATGGAACAGATATTCCAACTCCCAGACCTCAGAAAGAACCAGCCCCTGTGATAGCTTTATCTTAGACTTTTAGCTTCTAGAACTGTGAGGAAATAAATTTCTCTTTAAGACACCCAGTTTGTGTTACTTTGTCATGGTAGCCCTAAAAACAAATATTACACTTGTGAACCAAACTAAGAGGCTGCTGACTACCACCACCACTAAACCTGCATCACTGAGGGGTCTACCTGTGGTTCACACGGATAGAGCTCATATCAGTGGTACCCATCCCCGTTCCTGGAGAAGTTTGAGATCTCACTGCTGCAGCTGTTGTCAACTGCAAATGGGTGTAAGCCAAGGCTACACTGAGCTGCCTCAGCAGTACTGGATTAGTTGGCAGACAGGCCACGCCAAATCCACTTCAGAAATGCCTGCTGGTTTCTTAGCAATGGCCAGCCTGCCCTCCCACACCTCACAGCTGCCAGTACCACCCCCTCAGCTGTTCGTATTCCTTGGTTGGGAAGCTGTTGCCAAAGGCTGAACCTTGCTCAGTAACCCCTCCTCACTATGCTGGGCTCTCTCAGATTCAGAGATCATACAGTTGCATCCCCCCAACCCTCTGCCACCACCAGAAACTCTCTTCTTTATGGGAGTGAGACACAGCCCCACACGCCTAGCAAGCAGAGGCTGGGCTGTCCAGGGATGCAGCTCTATGTGTGAGACTGCATATGTTATTCTTGGCCTTGGTATAATTCTGTAGATCCAAAGAGAACCCCTAGTATTATCAGTTACACAGAAATATCAATAGGCTCAATTTATTGGGCACTGACTATGTGCTGAGCATTCAATGTATGTGATTTAATAATCTCTTGACAAAAACCCCACAGGAAAAGAATTATTCTCATTTGTTGGTAAGAAAATAGGGGATCAGAGAACTTAAGAAACTTTCCCAAAGTCATAGAATAAAGAGGTTGGGGAGTTAAAATTTAAACTGAAGTTTGGCTGACTCCAATGCCTATCCTCTTACTGCTTCAGGACACTGATGCTCAGTCAGGCCTCTTGTTAGAAGCACTGAGCTATAATGCAATGACCATATCTTTCTCTTACTTATGACCCTGTGTCAGTTGATGTGCCCACATACCCTTGTTAGGCAGACAGGTGACCAGCCTGTCTCATTATCCATATAAGACAGAAGGATCCCATGCTTGTCTGAACACTGTGGTGAATGTTAGAGGGTTTTTGGGAATTAAATCACTGACCTCTTCACTCCAAAGTAAAGGCTTTGCACATAAAATCAGCTTGAAGTCCATTGATCTAGACTGACAGTTTCTATCAATTCTAGAAATAGACACTAAAAGACAAATGAGTCTTAAAGTGCACTATCAGATCTGTTGCCTGTGACAGAGGGCTCCTAATCTATCACGTTGGAGAACATGGCTTGGACTTGAGGCAGAAGGAGACTTCCCACTACATCCTTTCTGTCTCAGCCTAGACCTGGGTAGTCATTTGGGGCAAAGGATGAGTCTACAAGCTGCCTGAAAGGAGCTCATTTTATATCTTGACAAATACAAGAGAGATAGCACTCCAGAAAAGAGAAGAGCAGAGTGAGAGAGGCAAGCCAGAGAGCCAGAGACAGAGGTGAGGGATGCACTTGGCTACTTACTGAATGCAGACCAGAAGCACAGGCATGCACCATGCAGAAGCTCAGAGCACGTATAGTGTAGATCAGTGGACTTCAGAGCAGGTCTACAGCAGCCAGAAAACCAGAAGGTAAAGGCCAGAATTGTCCTCTCATTCTAACTCAGGACCAGAAGAAGTCAGGATCTCTTCATCCCATCAGATAAGTTTCCCCTTCTTCTATGTGGAAGAACCAGTGTAAAGATGGAGAGAACTGGCAATATTTCCTCCAAAATGGCTTCCTCTTGGGATAATCCTTATATGGGAACAGGAGAACAACCAAGTCCCATCAATACTAAGAGTGGCTTATCCTGTTGGGAATACCTCAAAGGGGGTTGAAGGGAGGCTCAAAAGGGGTAAACACCTGGCCTAAGAGTAGGGTATCTGAGATTAACAGCTGTCTTACACTCTCTGCAGGTTGTAGTCTTCCACCTATGGGGTGTGGAGCTCTCCAAAGTCCCACAGTTTCCTCCCTGTGGGTGAGGCCATCCTGTCATTATCTGCCTTTCTATTATAGTGCACGTATAGTGTAGATCAGTGGACTTCAAGCTGGTTTTATTTGCTGAGTCTTTTCTCAGTTATGATCTGGAAATGAGATGTGAACATCGGATAAAAGAACTTCCATAACTGATATGGACACATTTGATGTGTGTCAAAATGGCAGGAAAGTCTGAATCCACCTGAGAACACTTACAATGTCAAAGGCAGGTATTGAATGACACAGGATGCAAGATACTCACAAGAAGAGTGATTGGATGTCTCACACTGGGAGTAAAGCTTGTACTTGTAGCTTTAATTCTCCTTTCTCTCCTGGTGCCTTGCTGCTTATCAATGGTTGAGGATTATTATGATTATGTAAGGAGATTGGACTGGGAGGCAAGGATGGTCTTTTGTTTTAAAAATGGGAGAACGTTGAACTATATAATATGATTGTGTAATGTAGAGGGAGGCTTAACCTGTATAAATCTTTGTAATGTTTGTTTGTTTGTTTGTTTGTTTTGAACTGAATTTGCATTACTTGCTCCCATGATGCTGGCAGGATCTCATTTTATTTCCTAAGATTCTGAAACCCAGGCTGGCCTTCTGAATTCTGTGTCTCCCCTTAGTTCTCACTGTCTTCCTAGAGCTTAACATATGTTACTAGAAACCATCATGACCCCACATGTCTTTTCAGACTCTGAAACAGATTGCTGTATTGAGTCCTACCAGATATGGGCAACAAGTTCAAACAGAGAGAAGGAGGTCACCTAGTATTCCCTTGATACCCAGCAAACATATTTTTTTATGCCAAACAATACCATTAAGTCATCTTTCTGGTCTCTTCTAGCTCTAACATCCTATAGCACTTTACGTAGTGCTGTGAGGAAAATAATCAGATTTTATCAGATAAAATTGATGAGACAAAAAGCGAAATATCCATCCATGTATTTAGAATTGGAATGAAATGTAAATATTACTTATAATGTCAAATCCAACCAGAAAAATAATGTAAAAATCAAATTTCAGTTCTGAGATTTAATATGTGCCTCTTAGAAAATCAGTCTCTTTTCACATTTTTCACATCCCTTCAACACCTTTTGTTCTAGGAACCCAACTGCTGTAGTCTAAAATGCTCAAATACTCTGCTAAATGAAACCACAGCTGCTCTGTCAGAAACATCACATTAAAATGTGTTCTGAAACCATTTGGCAGTGTTCTGAGGACAACTTTCATTTCATGAGCTACAAAACCAGCTCTGGGCATCGTGAAGACTTTGAGCAGCCCCTGCAATTCTTGAAGGAGCAGGGAAGCCAGAGGGAGGGCAGTGGCAGAGGCCAACCATAGCTGAGCCAAGCAGAGTATTGAAAAAAGAATAAAAATGGATTTTTTAGATCCAATTTTATTTCTTTATTTTTTTTCACATGATTCAAAATTCTAAAGGTACAAAAGAAAAGACCGTGAAATTTCCCATCCTTTCCGGTCTCTCAACCACCCATTTTCCCCACAATCAAGAGTGTTAGACAAAACTGCAGATGTATTTTATGCATATACTAGCTCTTACTATGCTTCTTTTCTGCATAGGGTAGTTCACTATATATACTATATGATGTGATATCTCAGTACAGTGTTAACTGCAGCTCTCTTATTCTGAAGGAGGTTGATTATGTTTTCTGATGTCTTAAGAGACATGTATTTCCTTTCCTTTGGAGTGATCATATCCTTTGTTCATTTTTTCTACTGTATTTTCAGTCTTTTTTTTCTTATTGATTAGTATTAAGTGCTCTTTTGTACTAAGGAATTGACCCCTCCTTTGTGATATAAGGAAACATATTACAAACATATTGCAAATATTTTTTCCCAGTTTGTTGTCTTTGTTCACATTGGGTTTTGCCATGTAGAACCTTTGATTTTTTTTTTTGTAGTCAAATTTATCATTCATTATAGCTTCTGGGTTTTTATTATAGATCTTTCCCACTCTAAGATTATAAAACAATTCCTCTATAATTTTCTCCAGTGCTTTTATGATTTCACTTGTTACACTTAAATCTTTTGTCCAATAAGAACATTTGGAATTTATTCTGGCATAAGATGTTAAGAATGGATCCAATTTTGTTTTTGTCTCAACGGCTAACTAGTGTTCCAATTCTACATAACATTTTCCCCACTGATTTCGGGTGCCTATAAATGTTGGGTCCATTTCTGGACTTTTTATGTTTCTGTTGATCTGTTGATGTGGTCATGTGCCAGTTTAATGCAGTCTTAATTATTATATTTTTATTATATGTTTTGACATCTGATGGTGACAACCTCCATTCCTTTATCTCATTATTATTTTTATTTGTTCTTCCATTTAAACATAAGAATTATCCTGACTGGTTAAAAGAATTCTGTTGGTATTTTTATTTATACTTCATTAAATAACAGGAAGAACTAACTTATATTTATGTAGTCTTAGGAATATATTATCAGGGAGGAAAGAGCCAGAGAAAGCAGGGAAAGAGAGTAGATTATCTCTTGTGCTGAAGAAATAAAAATAAATACAATCAGGACTTTGTTCCAGGACAACCTTTCAAAAAGTGTGTAACAAAGATCCTTGGAATTAGTAATAGGAGAAACTTAAAAAAAGGAAGATTCTGTGTTAAAAATATTTGATAAACTTTATCCACTGTATTGCTCCTTGGAGATTTCCAGTGAATAATAGCCAATAAAGGCTATTAGAAGTTCTGCAGTCAAGAGGCTTGTTTACTTCTGTTTACCATGTTGCTTCCCAAACTTGTTTCAACATGGAATCTTTTTTTCCAAATAACACCTCTTAATATTCCACAATTCACTCAGAAAAACTCAGTTTGGAGATTTTCGGGGTCATTCGTAGATATTTAGAAAAGAATCTCTGCATTTAAGTTTCTTTCCAATGCTTTGATTCTACACATCAATTGAGTAAGGATCTAGGAAATTAACCTTTAGGAAATTATTTTTGGATCCTCAGGTACATCCCCACAGTGACAATAAGTGATCAAATATTGTTTCTCCTTCTTCCACTGTTGAACTCCTATGCGAATTCACTAAAATTGAATGGAATTCATTTGTTCATTTATTTGGCACTTATTACATACCCACTATGTGCTGGGCCCTGCCTAGTCCCCTTTCATGAAAGAGAGGGGCCTCTACACCAGGCCTTTGAACCTGAGACTCTGGACACCTCTCTTGTGACATCATCACCTTCTCACTTTGAGGTGTATATTGAGGTGTATATTTCTACCAGCAATTGCCCTGCAAACTATCTTGTTCTGTATGGGAAAATCATAATCCTGGGCCTCTGGCAGCAGCATCTGTGTTCCCCAAAATGACTGTGATATAACAAAGTCCGACCCTAGGGAGGATGAGGCAGCAGGAAAAAAGAGAGGAATTTCTGTAAGTGGGCTCAGCTTAAAACACAAATGTTTCAGCAATAACATTTGCAAATAGAAAAGGCACAAAGGTAACTTAAGAAAAGCATGGGAAAAGAGCAGGGGTTCCTATTTAAATATCATTTAAAATTCATCTTCTTTGGTGCTAATCTTCCTTAGTTCTGAAGTCTCTTTGAAATAAGTACAGGAAAGTGAGTAGAGATGACTCCACACAGAGGCAAAGATCCAACCTGATGAGCAGGGTGACTCAACACCAAGATTCTGCTGGGCGCTGAGATGCTGGAATAACATTCTTTGTCAAAGACATCAGATCCTACACGTGGTCAACACTGACTTAGGATGGCGAGTCATCCCTGGTTTTGATGTGGTTCCCATGTTCTTGATATAGTTCAAATAGCCCCCTGTAGGGTACAAAAAATTCAAAGAGACATTCCAAGAGCCTTAACAGAAGTGCTGAAATGCATCAGGGTTTGCTTTCAAAAGTATGTCTAGGAGTGTGTGTGAGAGCCCACCCTCCACATATGAGTGAACCAAGCTTTGCTAAAGCCTGACAGAAGCCAGCATACCTAGCCAATCAGATTTGGTTGGTCAGTCTCTTTCTTTTCTTCTGCTCAAATGGCCATTCAACTATACGCCCTACTCCCCGTTCCACAATTACAACTTTAAAAGTCCATTGACGTGGTTCTTCCTATAGCAGACATATGGTTTTTTAATATAGAATTTATGTGTGATTAAAAGCTTCTATAGCTACTAAGTTCAATCCTAGAAGCCGAATCCAGGCTGCCTTAGAGCAAATGTCAAATGGCATCATAAGTGAGTCTGTGTGCATCCATAGTCATTTTCCTGGTGTCCTCTTGGCCACCAGGTATTCTGTAATTCACAGAAGCCAGTGTATTTCCTAAGCTACAGTGCTATAGCAACAAAAGGTGAGAAGCTGAAATAGCTACAGTTCCAAAGGTTCATAGTACTGTAAGAGGCCTTAGAGATCATGTATTGTAATGGTTTTCCAATTGTGCCCCATAGAACCTTGCAATTCTGTGTATTTGCCATAATTCTTTCATTTGAAAGTGGCATAAACACAATTCAAATGGTCCAGAAAAAATCAAGGTTAATATTAGCATCAGGCATGCCTGCATCCACATGCTCAAATAAATAATGTTATTAAGTCACTCACTCCCTGCTCTCCTCACCCTTTTTCTTGGTTCTTCTTCCCTCTATTTTAGAGCTTAATTTTCAGGCAGACTCTCTCTCATGAAGCAGCAAAGGTGGCCAACAACAGCCACAGGCCTTTATTCTACCAACTGAACAACCCCAAAACAAAAGGTATCCTCCTTCCTGATATTTTCAGTATAAAGTCTTAGATTTGAGTCTCATTGATCCTGAATGGGTCATGTGCTCATTTCCAAACCAATCATGGTGACTCTGCCTTGCCAAATCTGGGTTACATTTCCATCTCTAGTGTTGGGAGATGGGGTCAGCCTTGTGTGATCAAATGGACTGGGTGGGGATGGGGGGGTAAAGGGGAAGGAGGCAGGGAGAGGGAGAGAGAGAAAGAGAGAGAGACAGAGAGACAGAGAGACAGAGAGACAGAGAGACAGAGAGAGAGCGAGTGACGTTGTTCCCCAGAAAAGAGATAGATGCAGTTATCGGAAGAGATTCTGGAAGATTAAAAAGAGCAGATGGCCACCAGCTCAATGACACTGTCTCAAGGGTCAGCCATGGCAGAGAGGGGAAGGGGAGGGATGTAGGTAGCTCTCTAGTCCTCTTACACCTGCTTCAAAAGAACATTTCTGGTTTTTCCTCCTCAGCTTTATTGAAATATAATTGACATATAACATCATGTAAGTTTAAAGTGATTTGATACACTTACTTACACATTACAAAATGATTACCAGCATAGTTACATAATGTCACATAATTATCAGTTCTTTTTTTGTGAGAACATTTAAGATCTACTCTCTTGGCAACTTCAAATATATTATACAGTATTAACTATAATGACCATGCTGTAACTTAGATTCTTATTTACCTTATAACTGGAAGTTTGTACTATTTGACCATCTCAATTCCCCTACCCATACTTCCTACCCCAGTCCCTGGTAACCGTGATTCTAGTCCCTGTTTCTATGAGTTTGGCTTTTTTAGATTCCACGTATAAATGATATCACACAGTGCTGATCTTTCTCTGCCTGACTTATTTCACTTAGTGTGCCTTCTTTCTTATTGCTGAATAATATTCTATTGTATATATACCACATCTTTTTTATCCATTCATCTGTTGCTAGACACTTAGGTTTTTTCCATACTTTGGCTATTGTAATTAATGCTGCAATGTACTTCAAAGTGCAAATATCTCTTCAAGATCATATTTTCATTTCCTTTGGATATATACCCATAAGTGGGATTGCTGAATCATACAGTAGTCCTATTTTTAATTTTCTGTGGAAACTCCATACTGTTTTCCATAGTGGCTGCACAAATTTACATTTCCACCAACAGCAAGGTTCTCTTTTCTTTACATCTTTTTTTAAAAAATTTTTCTTTACATACTTTCTTTGAAGAAAATAATTTGTAATTTGCTGCTAAACCAGAATGTTTAGAAACCACAACTTACTTAAACTCCCTCAGTTTGTAAATTGAATTCAGAGATGTTATGTAATTTTTCTCACAGTCACACAGTTAATTGGTGGAAAAATTGTGATGGCATTATGTTGGAGATATTTAGCCAACCAACATGTGTGAAGACCTATTGTGTATAAGGTCTAGTTGAAGGCACTGCAGAGAAGTACAAAGATGACTATCTCAGAGAGCTCACAATAATTTAGGGAATATTTAGGGAATAAAACAGGGAACAAACACGTGAAGAGAAATCATACAGAAAAAAAGTGTATGGCAGTCTGTATTTTTCCAAAAATGTTGTAGCAGTCTTTCTGGTCCCACATTCCCTGCCAGAATTTTGCCACTTGTCAAGAGGCGGAGTCCGTTTTCCATCCCCTTGAACCTGGGCAGGCATGTGAGGCTTCAGCAAGTTGAATGCAGCAGAACTTTTGAAGCTGGGTCAGAAAAGGCAATTCGGTTCCCACCTAGCTCTCTCTCAGGAGGCTGACTTTGGGATCCAGCCAGCTTGCTGTGAGAAAGCCTAAAGCATTTCATACAGAGAGCCCACGTGGCAGGACCATGTGGAAAGGAGCTGAGCCCCCACTGGGAGAGCCAGCAGCAACTGCCAGACATGCTAGCGCATGAGCCTTCAGATGAATCCAGCCCCTGGCCTAGGCTCTTTCATCTCAAGCCCCAGATACTGTGGAGCAGAGACAAGACATCCCGGCTGTGTCCCATCCAAATTTCTGACCCACAGTACCTGTGAGCATAATAAATGGTAGTTTTATGCCAGAGAAACTGGAACAGAGTAATTCTGTCCAGGTCTTCTTAGATGGTGAAATGAACTGTAGGGACTATTGCTGTGAACTACCCAGAAAGTTTTTTTCCCATTCTCTTCCTTATGTAACAATCAGTCTCTTTGTTCTGGTTGATCATAATACCCCATTTTCTTGGACTCTGTAATTAAGGGGTAGGGGTAAGCATATGGCCCAAATAGGGCCAATCAGGGTCCTTCCAGGGTTGATCAATGGAAGTGGTTTATACTGCTGAGGTGATTAGGCTGGGCAGGAGTATAAGATAAAAAATAGAGGTAGAGAAAAAATTCCAGCTACATTAAGTCCCTTTTATAGCCCTAATTTCTGCAGTAATCCCTTTGAATGTGTATGGCCACTCCAGTATTCTTCACAGCCACTAAAACCAATATATACTTCTTATATATTAAATTTTATTTCTTTCCTCCAAAGGTTCTGCCTAATTTAAAAGGATTTGTGGAAGATGTGACATTGGAACTGGGTCTTGGAAGATGGTAGGGTATCAACATTCTGAAGTAGACACAGAGGCTTTAGAAGAAATATCCATGGAGGAGAGGAGCACAGCTGCTAAAAGCACACTTTAGTCTCTAGTCCGAGGTCCAAATGCACCTCCATTCTTACTAATTGAGCGAACTTGGATTTTACCTCACCAAGCTAGTTTCCTCACCTATGAAATAAAGACAACCCCTACAGTGTGGAATTATTGTTAGGATCAAGTGACACCCATAACCCATATTAGCGCAGTGCCTGGGGCACGATAAGGTTTAGTTGTGGCTGCTATGCAAGAACAGCATGGAGGGTGGATGAGGAGCAGCATATGGCAGGAATTGGGCTGAGATAAACCTGGAATAGGAGGCTGGAGCCGGGTGGTAGCGGGCCTGGAATGCCTGACAGTTAGGTGGACAAGGAGGAGTCATGGTCGTTTTCCTAGCAGAAATGATCAGAGATGTGAAAACATGTACCTCTCACATATAAATCATACTTTGATAACAGGAGATTCATTTTAGTATGGCATTAACAGTATAGCCTCACGAGTATACATAATATATTTGGATGTACTTGTGAGATTGGTTTCAAAAGCATATGGACTCAAGGGTCAGAAGGTCCCCATTTTTTATACCTATAAGCACAGTCTCTGCTTTTATTCCCTACAGATTTGATCTGGATGCATATGTCAGTTCTTTTATTACCATGAAGACCTGACTCATACACAAGCATTGGTGAGCAAAGGTAGACTTCATTAAAGATTTTTATAGTGAACCGTATCAGTGATCTATCAGATCTCTTCAGATCCCCTTTACCAGATTGTGCTCTGCCTCTTCCCCTGCTCCTTTGGCTTCTAACGTTCAGCACCTTGTGCAGCTCTCCCACAGAGAACACTGCGAGTGCTCTAATAGACTGCCTTCAGGCTGCTGGAGCCACGTTCCCTCCATAACAGAGTTGGAAATGCTTGAGAATGTATCCCCTTCCTTCACTCTACACTTGACCAATGACTGATAAGTGCGGGAGTGTGGAAGCCTAACTCCCCTACCTCTGGTGGGGACGACTCTGAACTGTACTTATACTCCAGAGACACCCCCTGCAGGACCAGGCTGGAGGGCTGCCTGGATCTCACTTTAGCTTGACTTTCCATGTCTCATTCCCTTGTTTCCTTACTGGTCTCCCCTGAGAGCACCTCCTTTATAAGTCCCTTGCACAGGAACCCTAGCCTCAGGATCTGCTCCTGGGAAATAGTTTTCTAGGGCAGATGGAAGGATAAGTTTACTGTGTACATTCTACAGCAAATAACTTTAGCATTCCCCTTAGACATCTCAACTCTCCTGCTCTGCTAAGAGATACCTTTTTCCTTCTTTCCTGTCTTGCATACAAAGTCTGGCTTTATTGGTTCATAACTCTCTCCCTGAGTCCTCCATCCTCAGTTTCAAAATTTCACCTCTTTATTTTGCAGAGCAATTCTACCTCAGCAATTACTCAAACTTATTTACCAAACCATCACTGTTAATTGCTACAATATTAGAACCTTGAAATCAGCAAGACCCTTTCTTCTTAGAAAGCAATTTAGGGACTATCTGTGATCATAAGAGCACACCTCTAGGGGTCTCACCCTTTCCCCCGAGTGACTTACCTACATGTCTTATGCTTTCTCTCAGAGGAACTACCTTATCAGCTGAGCTAATAACATTTTGCCCACTCATTTTATGTATCTATCTGTATGTGTATCTGTATCTATCTATCCTACCTACCTACCTACCTACCTACCTGCCTGCCTGCCTACCTACATACTTACATACCTATCTAAATAGAACAGTATAAATATTTCTTTAGTAGTCTGAGACAAGTATTTTCAAGCATTTTATTTCTCCACACTTAAAAAAAAATGACATTGATATGATTAACACACACACACACACACACACACACACACACACACACTTTTGGGCATGGGAGAAGAGCTTTATGATCAGGAAAGTAGACTGGAAAGAAGGGACTGGCATGGAGTTTCCAAGACTTCTTTTGTCCTCAGACACTGAAGCTCAAGTCCGCTGGCTTCCCTTACCATCCAAGCTGTTTTTTCCACTGCCCCAGAAGTTCCACTGCGAGCAACTTGATCTGCACCTCCTGCAGCGTATTTCTAAGACCTTTCAAGGAAGCCACTGGCTGCTGGTGCAAACTAATGAGTATTTTCCTACACAAAGCCTCCAGTTGAGATGATGAAGTAATTTATTAGGCTCCTACTGCAGTGAGCACAAACTGTTCCTGCTTGAAATGAACTAATTAAAAACTTCCTTACCGTGTACAATTTCAATTGCATTGAAAAAAAAAAATGAACAATACCTCTGTGGTAATTTTTCATAGAAAGAAAATGATAATGATTTCTAAAAGAAAAAAAATGTCACAGCAGCCTTGCTTTGCTTAAATAGACAAAGCCAGCATCTGTGGCTTTTGGTGTGTAACTCAGAGGATGAATATCTTTACTCAGAATGGATCCAATTCTCCACCTCTAACTCTGATGTGACGTTTTCCTCTGAGTTTGATTGATATGAAGGCAGAGTTAATATTACTAGTTGTAGGGAAGAACTGGGTACAAAAGGTAATTTTATTTTGAGGGTGATGGTGATATTTGCATAGCCCGAATGGCCCTAGTTGTTACAGTTTCAGGAATCTTTCTCCTTGAAAAGCCAAATATCTATCATCTGAGCCACTAATATTCTACCAGGTAGGCCTCTCCAGGGCACCCTAGAAATCTCTCAGAAACATGAGAATTAAAAAATTCACCCTGATTGTTGTTTGTCACCTTGGCCTCGAACTGTGGCCACTTTCTGTGTCAACATTCAGACTGTTATAAGCTACCTGTGTACTGTTTTACTCCAATGAAAATGTTAAAGAAAAGTTTCACCAAGTCTCAAGCATTCACATTCAAATTTGCTCGCCGACACTGAGACCCCTGGAGCCTTCATGCCCATTCCAGATCTGTTGAAGAATTGCACCTGTGCCTCAATGAGTCTAAACCAGGAAAGTAACCAATATCAAGAGAGACTTTATAATCCTCTTTCAAATCAGTCTAAAATTTGGAAAAACTTCCCCTTCTCCATATTATATCTGTCCTTTTCATATTCGGCTTGAGAGAAACTCATTGACTTTTCTTAAGGAACATAGTTCTCATTTGCCTGGATGGTAATAAACTCTGTCTTCATTTTAGATTATGTTGGTGATCTTTCTTTTGATTCTGTGACAGTGGACACTGGCTGCTCTATTAATTTCCTGGAGTTTAAGATGGGGCTGTGACATTTTGTAAAACTTTACTGAAGAGTAGGGTAGTGGAGAGAATAACACAGGACTCGGGGTTGCCTAAAAGCTGGACATTAAATGCATCTTTTTTCAGTTCCTTTGGCCATTTCCTTCCACAAAGATCCCCTCCTAGCTATCTCTCCCTTTCCCACCAGCCTGTGGCCATGGGACCAAGTTGCTTCCCTCCTAAGTGAGTGCTCTTGCCAAGTTCCTGCCTGTCTGATCCAGACCCCTACTCCACCAGCACCCAAGGAAACACACCATTTTCTCTTTAGTCTCGGCCCATGACCAGTCTCTCAATGGCAATCTTAAGGATGGCTCTCTATCATCATTAAGGACTACTTTTTATATTTTTATGTGAAACAGTTTAGCTCCTCACTATCTCCAGAAGCTCTCCATTGCAACTAAGGATCATAGCTAGCTTCACTTTTGCATAAAACATCATTAAAGCTTTCCAGAAACAAAGGAACAAAGTGTGCCCTCAAAGGTGAATCCAAACCTCCATCTTTAAAGAACTGGATAAATTGTTGATGGTTAAAAAAAAAATCTGTCTTGTTCCCTTCCTTCCCTCTGCTTTAGAGTCTAGTTGAGAGCATCCTAAATCATTGGCTCTTACTGTGTGCCAGGCACAATTACCAGATCTAGGAGGCAGAGAAAACTAAGACACAAACCCTGCTCTCAAGAGGCTCGTGACTTACTAGAGGCTGCCAATGACAAGAGGGGGATAAGAATAGCAGATGCAGGTGTAAGATGCAGAGACAAAAAGGAGAAGGAGAGGCAGGAAAGGCTTCCAGGAAGAGGCTGAACATCAGTGGGTTTTGTAGCACAAATAATAATCTACCAGATGGATGAAGTGGGAAAAGATTTTAAGCAGAGGAAACAAGGGCAAAGATGTGGTGACAAGAACTAGTATGCCACATGAGGATTACTAAAGATGGGTAAACATAAAGCACAACTTGAATTCAGGGTAGAGGGAGAAAGTCTAGGAGTCACATTCCCTCCTCGATATTACTCCACAGGGGATAAAGAAAACTTGAAGCATTTTGAGCAGGATTCAGGGGTAGGGAGTGGGAACAGGTAGAAGGTGACACAACCAGATTGGTGTTTTAGAAAGATCACACAGAGATTTTTAGCTAGAGGCCATGATACTAATCAGATAAATAATCCAGAGGAGAGGAGCTAAGACCTCGTAAGTGGCTGTGGGAATGAAAGAGCAAAAAAGAGTTTTGAGGACTCTCTGGGAGGTTCAATCAATAGAATTTGTTTTCTAGTTTAACATGGAGGGTGAAGGAAAAGAAGCCCAGTTAGACAGCAACTTTTCTGATGGGCAGATGGTGGTGCCACCAGCTAAGAATGGGAGTATGAATGGAGGAAAACTGGTTTGTTGATTGAGGAAAGGGGTTAGGGGAAAGGTGAGAAGGAGGGGTCAGGGGTTTGTCAAATGATGAATTCTGGTCTGGACATACCATGTACCTGGTTTCTAGCCAGACTGAAGATGGACTGAGGATGACTGGTTAATGGTTGGACATTCGGCACCAATATTTGGACCAATGAGATAGACTTTAGGTAATTATAATCATGAAAAGGCATGTTATACTCCAAGGAGAAGTGTAGAGTAAGAAGAGAAATAAAAAAAGCATTGGCTATAGAATTATGAGGTATGCCACCTCTATTCTTGTCATTTTTATGAAGTTTCTGCTTTTACATTTATTTGGAATATTTGGTAAGTAATATAATAGAAAGGCAATCCATCTGCAAACAAGATGTTTTTTAGATTAAGTAAAACCAACCTGAGATACCAAGCCAGCACATATTAGTGCTCAATAATTATTTTTTGAATGCACAAGGGTGAATATTCATTTTGCTCAGTTATACAGAAGCACCACAAGAGTAGGGCAACACTTCTGCTTTAATTTGCGTGAGGATGAATAACACAAATAAGTATTGATGACTGTGGTGCTGCAACAGAAGGCTAAAAAGAGAAGAGTCGCACACGCTCTAACCATAGCAACGAGGTTGGGGATAGCACCATCCAGAAGGTTACAGATCTCTGAGAAAGAATGTTTGCTCCCATGAGCCCTTGCAACTAAGCAGCAAGGATACCACTTCATTCTAAATAGTGAAAAAAAGTGACCTTGGTGATGTGAAGGAGTAGTGGTAGCAGTAAAGTACGCAGTTGTTTCTTGGTGAAAAAAAGAATAAGGCACAGTCATTCTCCAGGGCTCTTAACAAATAACAAGTCCCACTTTCCCACATTTCTGTACCTTGATCTCTAATGCCCTGGTATCCCACAGAAACATCTGTTTTTGTAACTTAACCAAAGCAGAGTCCTAGAATTCATGACAAATCCTGCAGCATGAAATAGAGCAACATTTCCATTTGCAGGGACTTGATGTCATGAAAATACACAATGTCTATCTAGCTCAGCTCCAGGGGCTTCGGAGATCAGTGATTGGTGAGGTCCTTACAACAGCATTTCCAGGCCAGATGGGAGTTTTCCAGCCTCTGAAATACCTGATTTGGCATCCCACAATCTCACAACATTTCTGACTTTAAATGGTTTAGTTGCTAAGGGCTGGTAATGGCAAATATTTTTTCTAGCTCAGAACTCAGCTAATGGACAGAAATGGCCCTGTACAAATAGAGATGTCTCAACAGATACTTCTTCAGACAAAGGAGAGACATAGTAAGGTCACAGTTGCTTTGTGAAACCTGTCACTTCCTCAGGCAGTTTAGTGTGACATGTAAAGTCTATTTCATGTTAATCTTTGGACTTTGGGGGACCATGAGATAGACAGAAGGATAACAGTACATTTTGTACTTGCCATAATTCCTGCAAGTAGATTACCAAACACCCTCTAGGTACTCTAACCCGTGGAGTTTCAGGTGAAACTCAACTTTTGGTTGAACAAATTTATGGTGATCATCTAGTGTTCTTTATCAGCCATTCTTTACCAAGACATTCCTTGTTTTGACAAAAATATTACATTATCAATAAAGTATGAAAGTTGGTTAAAGATTTTCTTTTTCTCTTTGTAAATGAGAACAGAGTCAAAATGATCCTATGGTAATGTCTCTCACACTTTGATTGACTTTTTGGAGTCGGGGAGCAAGGGGTCTTACCCTACAGTTATCCCAATAGAAACTGAGCATAACTTAAAATGTATTCTCTCTATGTAGTCTCTGACAGCAGTATGTGGGACACTAAAACTCCATCCATTTTGTGTTGCTTCAGAATGTCTGAGGGACTGAGTTTCAAACCCACTTCAACTTCTCAGGGTGTGCTGGGATACCCCAAGCAGTGGGGAACTTACTACCTTTCCAGCTGTTGAAGACAAAATCTCATACATTTAATTAGACTGTCTCTTCTGTAACATACTAAAAATTCATTCTCCTTTCAGTCTGCATGGTTTGGGTGGTCCTGATCCCACACCACCTGGAGGTGGAGGCGTGTGACCTAGGGTTACCAGTCGGCTAATTTCATTCTCATGGCTCAGGGATTGGGTCACGGAAGAGTATACGACCATCACTCAGGCCAGGGATAATCAGGCTGTGATTTTCATTAAAACTTGTGGGAGAAGAGAGCTCTATTTTCAGTTCAAATCAGGCCTTGGAAGATAAGAATTTGATACTAGGAGAGGCTGCCACAATGGAACCTGAGAGTAGATGCCAGCCTGGCATGAGGCAAAGCCAAGAGATTCAGAGAAATGACTGGTGTACATTATTCAAGCCCCTGGATAAAGCTAAATCTGGTTTTTAAAGATACCCCTGGGCATTTTAGGTATCTGAGAAATACATTTTCTTTGTTAGTTAAGCCAGATCAAGTCACCTTGAATTATTGTTACTAGTATCTTCTCCACTTGACTCCAAGCTTCTTGCAGGCAGGCATCTTAAAACCCGCCCAACTAGCCTTATACTAGATGTGAGTGTAGTATAAAGAAGCACCCCAAAATAGTTGATGCAGTAGTGAAATAAAATAAAATGGTATATATGAGTTTTGTTGACTCAATTATCTTACAAACGAAACATCATATTATAGGTATCAAAGTTCTCAGGAATAGTTCCTCTTCAAACCCTTGTCTACAGAGAATTTCTAGAACAATAAGATTAGTATATAAGCAATGGAATTGCTCACTTAGTTTGGCTTTAACATTTTTCTCCATTTTGCTCTGTACTGAAGCACCTTGTCCTTGGTATTGTGCCCCTAAAAGTTTCCTTCATTAGACTGAGCTTCTCCAGTGCAAAGACCTTTTCCGTTTTATCTCTGTGCCATCAGTGCATGTGGGAAATACTCAGTTGTTTGGATGGGCTCCTCTCCCTTCTCTGCCCTCTCAAAGGCAGCCCATTACTACTGTGGACTTTCAGGTGGCTCATTTGCCAGGAAAGTGTATCCCTGTAGTCTGGTGGGCATCCTTGGGGACTTGTGGCATGTCTTTGATTTTCATTCACTCGAACGGAATTCAGAGTGCACTGATTATGTGCTGGGCATTGTCTATGAGGAGTCATGTTCTTGTTGTGTTCACAGACAACTACATAGGCAATCAATACAATCTGGTAAGTGTTAGGATGTAGGAAATGTGGGGTGGTATGGGAGTAAACAGGAAGTTGCTAGGATGAAGGGAATCGGGGAAATCTTCCTGGAAGAAGTGACATCAAGCTGAGGGCTAAAGGGCAAATAAGATTAGCCAGGCAATGAGCAGAGAAGAGAGCCTCCCAACCAAAGGGAATGGCAGTGGCTGAGTGGGGTAGGGGAGCAGGTGTGTTTGAGAAGTGGGCATGGTGCAGATTGGCTGCAGTGTGCTTGTAGATGTGGTTCCCCATAATTTTCCTCCAGGTCAGGGTCTCCTGACACAGCCCAACCAGGCCATGCCCTTCTGCATTCGATGGTTTTCTTGGCTATACCTATGAACTTCAAATAATGTCAGCATGCTAGGCTATGTTGTACCTACCTCAGTTGGGTGAAGGGCCTGGCTGGACTCCTTCCTTTCATCCTTTTCAGAATTCATTGATTAATTTCTCTGGAAGAATTCAAGTGTCAGCAGAGTATAGGCTGGCCTACCTAGCTTAGATCAGATCCCTGATGACTGCAGCCACCTTAAAGATGATTCTAGGTGTTTTCATGAAAAAGATACCTAGGCCTTAGGGGACATAAGGTCTGGAGGGTGGGAGGGAGAGAGACAAAAAGTGGTGCATGTGAATGCATGCATGTGTACGTGCTTGCATGGGGGGCATGCAGTTGCGGGGACAGTGGGGGTTTGGATGAGCTGGCCACTGGCTCATTCATTCAGTGAGAGATCCTTATCTCCACGCTGGACAGCTTTGAAAACCTCCTGAGAGCATCAGTCAGATGGGAAGTTGTCTTGGCAACCCATGGACTTTTACGATTTATATTCCTCCCCAAATGGATATGAAAATTGAGCCTCACAAAATGCAATCACTATTTTTTTTGCTCTTTGATGACAAACCATTTCCCATCTTCCACTTGGGGGCGCATTTCCTGAGTTTGTTTGGGTTTATGTCTCTGCTTTTAAAACTTTCGACGGGAATAGTCCTCATGGCAGAAGAATGTAGTGAAAGCCTGAGATCTGGGAGGCAAAACCAGAAGAAGCTTGCTACAAGTACAAATTTTTTAAAGGTTCATGTTTTATTTTTAAATTTTGTGCAAATTTGTATTCCCCCTTCATAATAAATGCAAGTTTGCTATAATAAAAAGTGTTTTAAATTATTTACCATTAAATAAAATCGACACTTCAGAAGATGTGCTGTGTTTAACCATGTGGCTTCTTGTGACTCTTGACATGCTACCTTGTACACAAGCCTTGCTTTGAGAAACAGAGACTTTACATTATACAGATCTGGGTTATTAGATAAGTAACCTTGGGCAGATCACTTCACCTTGCTAAGCCTGTTTTTTCATCTCAAATATGAAAATAATGAAACCTCCATGTCAGGGGAAGTGTGAGGATTAAACAAAATAAGTATATGAAGTGGCTGACCCATAGTAGGCACTGAAGACCTCTGTCAGCTTTACTTTTCCAGAGCTCTGTGATTCTGACTCAGCTGACTGAGAAGGTAACCTCATGGGACATTTGCTACTAGAGGGGTTTTGAGGAGGAACAGTATACGTCACTGCTGGTTGACACAGCTGATGACATTAGCAATCGAAAATAAACCATATGGGGAGAGGAAATGTGATATGGTTTTAGGGCTTATGATAGTCTGTTTTCTCATTTTTAGCTCTTTCCAAAATGCGAAAATTGGCAATTGGGTGACGCTCACAGTGTCCCATCTACTGCCTGGGCGTTCCTGTCATGTGGCAGCTGCAGGTGAGTCACTGGCCCAGAGAGAAAGTCAGAGCCTTGCAGCTCTTCCCTTCCCTAGCCTCACCTTTCAGTCCTGCTGCTGAAGAAGATTTAGGTCATGGTCACAGCCTAGACTAATGAGTCTATCTCAGGGTGTGTAACAACAGTCTTAGGAAATTTGCTTCTAAATTCTGGAATGATATATGGGATGCCGGATTCCAATTAAAGAGGAAATTTCACATATGATCCCAATCATTAATGTAAAAACTGAACTGTGAACTTTAATTTAGAATATCCAGCCACTCCCTAGAAAAAAGCCTTCTAGCTGTATGGTGGGTATTTCTCTGGCTCATCAGGGTCAGAGTACAGTGGGATCTGAAGGGCATGTGGATACATAGAGAAGGAGTGGGATAAAAACCCAGCGTGGAAGTAGGTACAGGTACCCAGGTAAGGGCGTCAGATTGTCGGAAAGCTCGATAGTAGACATAATATCTGAGCTCGAGATTCAGATTCAGAAGCCTAGGTGGGGCTCAGGCATGCCTTTTTTTTTTTTTTCTTTAATATCTCTGGAGATTCTGATGTAAAGCCAGGGTCAAACCTCCTGGCAGACATTTGTACTTCTGTTTTGGAATGTTTCCCCTTCTGGGCCATGAGCCCCTTGAGGCCCTTGATGGTAGGGTCTTGCTTGCTCTCTGCTCAGCATTATTGTTGCAGCCGTATGGAGCCTGACCCCAAGTCCAGGGCTGTAGCTCCCATGCTGTGGAGGTACCCAGCACTCCAGGATTTAGAAGAACTCCCTGTCATGTGTTCTAAAAGTTAAAAACTCTGAATGTGTGGTCTTACTTCTACTATGATTGCTCTGTTTTTACGTAGGAATCCATAACATTTGATGAATGAATGAAGTGTCATACAACCCTGATTGGCTACATTCAGACCCCTTTTGTTTGAGCCAGGGAAAGTGCTAAACTCATCTCAGAGTGGAAGAACCTGGTGTGGAAAGCTGGTGTCGGCGTCACGTAATAGCAGAGGGAGATTTTCTCCTTGGCCAGTGGATGGAGAAGAGAGAGACAGTGCATTCTGGGGGCCACACGTAGCAGGTTTACTCCCTCTACGATGGAGGGTAAGCTCTCTGCCAACTGACCTCAGGGAAATGAGCGGACAAAGCACCCAAAGCGGAAGGAGCCGAGCATTGTCTTGAAAAGGACCCATGCTGGGGCAGTTGGCAGAGCTCCTGGCAGGCTGGAGAGCTGGGTACCTGAGTTCCTTGCCAGAAAAGCCCAGGAAGGCTCCCTTCATCCTCGGGGGCCATGAATGTAGCTAAAACAGCCCGGCAGGACCTTGGTTTCTATACGCCATCCACCGCGTGTGCATGTTCACGTGTAGTCTAAACCTCTTCTTGTAGTGGTCTTTAAGCCTGATCTGCAGTTTGGGGAAATGAGAGCAGAGGAGCCAGACCTCACTGCAGAAGGCTGGCTGGTCGCCCCACATGTGCCCATAGAAAGATATGCATACCTGGGAGCATCCGTGCCAGTCCAGGGCCTGAACTTCATTCTGCCAAGGATGGGTGCCTCTTCAGCGAGAGACTCTCGCTGTCCAGCTCATCGAAACCATAAAGGAGCCCTGAACACCCAGTGATTCATTCACAGTGAAAAAACTATAATAGAGAAGGATGCTTCCTGTAGAGATTAAAGTTGTGTTCTTTTTGTAAGTCCCCTCACCGGAGCTGTGCGATGGTCACTGGAATCACAGCATCACTGGGTAGGTGCATTGACCTCTGAGACTTGCAAGGTATTGACCAGAACTCGCGTGCATGTTCTGTGGATGTAGAGATGGTCTGGTGCCATCCCAAGAGGAAACTGCCAAGCAAGGCCATGCGGCCTTCCCTGGGGAATGAGGTTCCACAGGAAGATGAGAGCTGCTGCATAGCTGCTTCTCTGCATGCAAGATTGTGCTACCCCAGGCACTGAGTGGTTTCCATCAGGGGAAATGTGAGTAGCACCCGAATGAGTTTAGTCTACAGAGGTGAAACCATGTTTAAATGAGGGTTGCCACGCTAGTCATGTGTCCTCCCGACCCCATAATATGAGAATAATTCTTTGTGTCAGAAATAAACAGTAGATTTCTATTAGAGTCTTTACCTTGGCTTTTATGAAAAACTACTTTTTATTTTCAAGGAGACCTCCCCAAAAGAGATTGTCAGGGATGAAACTATGACACAGTGTCCCCTGGATGGAAGCAGGAGTCCCAGCTGGTGGCTAGAATCCACCAAAGAAGTCTTCTGATTCCTCAGGTGTGTCTCTTCTAGAAGTCCTCTAGCATCCAAGGCTGAAGGAGCCAGTGCCTCTCTGACTGGAGCCCAGGGTGGGTGTTGGGGTGTGGGTAAGAGGACCAGGTATTTCCAGCAGCCTATTGCTGAGTGTGCAGAAACGGAGTCTCCCCTGTTTCAGTGACTGGAGGGTCTCATTAGCCTATGAACACTAGCAGCTTTCTTTAGGGACAAGGAGGTCCTTAGGAGATGTGGAGGCTGGAGAGGAACTGGAAAAGCTGATGAAGTTTTCCAGGTTTCACAGAGTGCAGCTTGCATTTATCCTTCCCTCCCCATGCAGTTCCAGCTACCTTCCCTGCTTCTTTGTAGCCAATTGGTTGTTGTTTTTGTTTTGTTTTGTCTTATTTTCTGAAAGCCCTGACAACAGGACATTTAGACATCATTATTAAGAATGTGAACCCAGACATAAGTGTGTTAAAGGGAGAAAAGTGAACAGACAGGGAGCTAGGAAAAAATACCCCAGTGCTTACAAAAAGGAAGCAAACAAAATGTGCTAACTTAAACAGAAAGGGTAGTGTCAGCAGTTTTCAGCACTGAAATACATCAAGCCGTCAGGGAGGCACACAGGCTTCCAGCCCATAGAGCTCCTCCGGCCCCTTTCCATCTCTTTCCCTGGGTACCTCCTTTTTCCTTTCCACCAGCCCTAGGAAGTTTTAAAAGAGTCAACCTTTTTAAAGAGCTACTTTCTTTTCAAGGTTCAGCTCCTTTTATCACAGAGGGTGGAGTTTATCATTTCTGCTTCATCCACAAAGGGTCCGGCCTTCAGCACCTGGGCTTAAACACCACTTAAATCTGACAATAGGATATTGCTCCACACTTTCGCTTTCGTTTAATTAGAAAGTGAGATCCATCTGTTTATTTTAGTGAGCTATTTATCTCACTCCTTGGTTATAAGATATATCTTGGGTGAGACATCTGTAGCTGTTCCAGCCATGTAGGATAGGCTTTGTCTTCGATGTGCTGGTATCTCAGTGGCACAGGTTGGTAAGGGAGAGGTGTGGATGTGTGTGGAGGGAAGTGGAGGTCAGGGGTCATGGCAGCCAGCCAGCAGGGCTGCCAGAATCCAAAGAACAAATTACACTTGAATCAGTGTGGAGCGACATCATGCTCTGGGTCTTCTGTTCATTCAGGGCAAGACCCCAGCCAGAGATAAAAGCAGGTGTGGTAAGCAGGACTGAAAACTTGGGGAGAAAAAGCCAGTCTAGGTTTGGAAGTAGAAGAGTTTCATAGTATTTCTGCAGAATTATAGAAAACAAATGTTGGCAGAATTCCATGGGAAAAATAAGAATTTCAGCAATTTCACCTAATTTCATTACATCATCTTGGGGGAGTGGGTTCATGTCAGAACCCAAGGATCTTCCTCAGATATCATCACCAGCCTCTTTGCTTCGCTTCTAATTCTTCCCTCCAACCTCAGGTCAGAGAAACTTTTTAATCCTTTCTCAGGCATGGAGGAGCAGGGGGAGAAAGCTGGTTTTGCAAGTGTTCTTCCCAAGGTGTCATGACCAACATCAACATCCGTCAGCATCTTGAACAGTGGTTGCTAAAAGACAACCATTGTAATTCAAAAAATTATCTATTCCAGGAAAATAGTTTAAATGAATGAGGCAATAATAACACGTACTTTTAAAGTGTATACTATGTGCTAGGCACAAGGGGCTGCCCCTTAACAATTCATGTATTTCATCCTATTTATTCCTTCAGTGTAACATTATTAATAATAATAATAATAATAATAATTGTTATTATTATTATTATTATCCCTTTCACCAATGAAGAAACTGAAGCAAAAAGAGATCAAACAACAGATCTGAAATTTGTGAGATCAAACAGATAGTAACCATCAATGTTAATAGTCAAATCCAGACATTCTGTGCTCTTACCCACATTATGGCTTCACTGCTTAAATACATAAATAATGATTTAATCTTCCTTTAGGCTGGGACTGGGGCTGTTTCCACTTTTGCAGTGCTTTGTGGATTGGGGTAGGAAGTTTTCATTGAAAACTTATGTTGGCTAATTCCCCACCATTTCTCCTTTTTTTTTTTCACAAACGTTGGCATCATGTCTTCAGTTGTGGAGTCTCTTTTCAACCCACATAGGGCTTACAATTACTTGTCAAATCTGGTGAAAAATGAAGAATACCTGGAATGAGACAGTAAAGGAGGCTGTGTGTGTGTGTGTGTATGTGTGTGTGTGTGTAGTGAAGAGTTGCAAGCAGATAGGCCATACTCTTGATATCTACAGGAAGTGTTTATTTCATTCTACATATTGTATTCTATCTAATGTACTGAACACATTGTGGTAACACAGTGATGTAAATTAAAGCGGGCAGTTTTGTTCTTAAAAAGTAAACATTACAAATAAAAATACTGTCAAAATCTTTTCTCTGCACCTATCAGAATTTGTAGAAGGCAAGCACACACAACTATATGTGACACTTCTGTTGTATGAATACCTCTTCTGCTTTCTTTCCAGGCACCCAACAGTATTCTTTTTTCCCCATAATATATAAAATAGGAAAATTGCTGGTGACATTTTGCAATATGGTATGACAACTGGTGACTTTGGTAAATGATGATGTAATGAAATTAGGTGAAATTGCTGAAATTCTTATTTTTCCCATGGAATTCTGCCAACATTTGTTTTCTATAATTCTGCAGAAATACTATGAAACAAAATTCGACTTTCTCATCAGTTGGAGAAATTGCAACTTATGTTTATCTAGTTGTCATGACCTGCAAAATATTTTCTCATGTCTTAGAATTAGAAGGGAGTCAGAAGAAATTTTGGCCATTTGTTGGAATTCTTGAAAACGCCATTGAGTGGTAGGGAAATGCAAGTGGTAAATAAATAGCTGTTAGGAAATCATGTGGAGGGAAGTTCCCAGAAAGTGAAGGACCTGGGGAAACTAGAGTGGTTATTTGCAGTAGAAAGGTTGGTGCCCACATGGCCATGGTGGTATAAAGCAGTAAGAATGATGTCTCCCCAAACCCTCTCTCCCGTTTTCAGAAATGTGGAATCATCTGAGCACTGAGAACATTGATGTATGAGGGATGTTTAACTCCAGCATTAACCTCCTAATACAAGCTCCAGTTCTATATGTCATGCTCAGCCCAACTGCCAGCACGTCCAAAGCCCTTGAAAGCTTCTTTGTCTTAATGGCACCAATTCTCCCTGTGTATGGGCACCTGTCTCTGACTCAAACCTCCAGCTAAGCCAGACCAGTTTAATCTTGTCTCTCCAGACAAAGAGCCATTGGAAACATCCTACCCTCCTCCATCCCACTTCTGATCCAGCTTCTAAATCTGCGGTCACTTTGAAAATACCCTCAGGGTCCAACTGGAGAGGAAAGCCCACTGAACAGAATTTGGCATGTCCTTGCTGGTGCAGCTGGTCCTGCAGACATGAGAATAGAGATTGGAGAAGGACCAGGTCCTCCAAAGGCTTTTGTCCAAGACACACTGGCTTAGCCAAGGAACTGTATTCTCTGCTGTGCTGAGACCTGGCCATCTCATGGAAATCCACAGCAAAATTCCTTGGGAAATGGAAGAGAAACAATTTTCAGGGACTGGGTGGTTTTGGGGATGCTGAGTGAGAACCTTATGTTCATCTGATTATAAAAGAAGAAATCTTCTAGTCACATTTAAATTCATGCCTAGTCAGTGCATTGATAGGAGGTCTTAAACTGGGATGCATGAAACCTCTTTATGTATGAAATTATACATAAAGCTGTGTGTGCGTGCGTGCGTGTGTGTGTGTGTGTGTGTGTGTGTGTGTGTGTAAGCATTTTCTAGAAAAGAGAATCTATCTCTTCCACTGGATTTTCAAAAGAGCCTGCAACACTTTCCCCACCCCCGTTGTCATCAAAATTTAAAAGTCAGTAACTTAAAACCATCATAGTATTTTGATCTGAAAGGAATCTTGGATGATTCCTTTAGTTCATTTTTGCTCCTCTTTTACTTTTCCTGATATAAAATTTTGAGTCTAATTAACATGAAGTGTTTCATAAACATTAAAGTTCTATAGGCCTTTCTCTTCTGAAACACATATCAAATGGGTCTTGGAAACTACATCTGAGAAAACAAAGAATAAGACTGAGAGTGGTGGGAGTGACAGGCACACTTCTGACCTCTGGTTTATCTTCATGTCTCACTTGGAGTACAGAGATGGGACTTCGTGGTTTAGAAGCCTAAGTCCTTCCATTTCGGAGAGAACTGATGAGATTCATCCTTTTAGTAGAACCTAGAACTGTCCCACCAAATGGCTTCACTATTTGATGATTTTCGTGGCCCAATCTTCCTCTGAACATTTACACATTTGTTTTTTTTCACTTTTCTGTTTAAAGCAGCTCAAACATACATAATTCAAGATGCTTATAGTTTGAAAAAAATCTCATTTGTTCAACATAAATATTGAAAAAAAGAAATCAGCTTGACACCTGGGACTCTTCATTGCAACTGAGTTCACTCTTCCCAAGTCCAATGTTTTCATTCAGTGACTGGAAATTATATATGAAGAACAGGGTGAGCAAACCACAGAATTCTAATTTCCACATCAGATTTCTCTGGAGTGAGGTGGAAAGCAGAGTCAGTTGATTCTTTTAATAGTTAGGTCATAAATGAGGCTTTCTCATTAAGAAGTAGAGTAGAAAAAAATTGGCAACCATTGGTTATACGGGCAGGGATTGGGGAGAAGTTCAGGATGACTACCAGGCTTCTGACTTGTCACCTAGGGTACACAGAAGGAAGAGCATTTGGGAGAAATAAATGAAACACATGTTGGATATGTTGTATTTGAATTCAGATGAAGAATGGTGCGCAGTTCAATATGAGGGTCTGAAACTCCAAGTTAATTCAAATGTTGGGATGGAGATATGATTTAAGAGTCACCAGAATGTCTACAGCCTATATACCTACAGGAAGTTAGAGAAGATTTCAAAAAAGAGAGCAGACAATGATGCCAAATATCTTAGAGAAGTTGAGTAAGAAAGAACCAACTGTCCACTGACTTTAGCAATGAAGAAGTCATTGATGGCTTTATTAAGTGGTTTCTATGGATTTGTAGAAGCAGAAGCCAAATTATGCTTGACAGAGGATGGAATGAAAAGCAAAGAAATGGCAAAGCTGAATGGGGATGATTCCAGAAGGCTGGATAAAAGAGAAAAAAATATAGAATGATGCCTGGAGGAAGCATGTAGAATGATGGGAGTTTTATTTATTATTTTTTAAGTTTGAAGAAACTTGGACATGATTAAGATTAAGTGATGATGAAAAGAAACCAGAAAGGAGAAGTTGAAGAAACAGGAGAACAATGAATCATTGGTAGGAGAAATTCCTGGATGGAAATGGGAAAAAGTAAATTAGAAAGCACCATGGTGACTGGCCTTGAAGCATTCCTCCTCCAAGACATCGAGGAAAGAAGGATATGGGAGCAGGTAAACTTGTGAATGAAGGTTGAGGAACGGAGTGAGTTCACGCCTGGTCATCTTAATTTTATCAAAATTAAAGAAAGTGGAGATACTTGAGGTGGGTTAGGGAGCATGTAAAAAATGGCAAAAGTTTAGACTTAGTCTGGAGAAGAGGGAGAAAGGAAAATGACAAGGGGGAAACAGACAAGGTGGGCTAAAGAGCACTGGGAGGCCCAGACCAGATGAAATCCTAAATGTCTAGTAGCATCCATCCACCCAGCTGTGTATATTTCTCTAATGCTTGGCTGCCAGTGTGTAGTACTGGAGAAGATAGATATTTTTGGTTTAACCCAGGGATGAAGATTTATAGACCAGGAGTAAAAGTAAGAAAAGGGATGAGGAAGCTGTGTTTTCTAGGTAGAGTAGTTGAAGCAATAGAACGTGGGATCTTCTCAGGAGAAGAAGAAAAAAGAAGCAGGAAAGGACTGAAGCAAAGTGGAAATACTCAAGTTGCTGAAGATCTTGTGAAGGTCAAAGAACGGGTGGGTCAGAGAAGGGCTGGAAATGTCTGGGAAGGCAAAAGAGTACGGTCAGAAAATGCCTACACTACAACGTGTTTTCCAAAACTCTTTACCTCTATTTCCACATTGTACTATAAAATCTAAAAGTTCATTACAAATGAAAATATAAATGTCTGGTAAATTACCTGTTACATTGTGTTCTCTGTGCCTTTGGCTCTCTTCCATATGATAAATACCATTCTCTTTTCATTAAAATAGGAAGAAATGAACCAGATCTGAAGAGTATTATTTCTCTAATGTTTTGACCATTTTATATACACAATAATATTATTATTACTATTATTACTACTACTATTATTATATTACCATTATTATATTTTTACTTTAAATATAAGCTTTTGGGAAAGAAGCCAGTGTTTTCTATTTTAGAAATTCCAGCATCTTCATAAGCATAAGCCAGCCTTCTGTACATCTGCTTTCTCTGGCTTTGTCCTTTTCCCTAAATTTAAGTTGATTATAGGAAAAATTTAACCTGTAAATCTCAAGAGGACAGACCACATCAATAGAGCCCACATGACAAATGACTAATGGTAACAAAGTGGACCCATGGGATGATGGGGAATGTCAGGAAGGCTGTCATATCACTGCGACCTAGATCGAAAGCTGAGCCTGAAACCTAGTTAGATACGTGCAGATTAGACGCATCGCGCGTAAATAAGGTAGAGGTCGCCTCCAGTCCCTCTAAGGCTGTGTCAGTTCTGCTTTTGGAAGAGAAATAAAGACCTAAATGTGTATATAATTTAAAAACAGTTCAGTAGGAACACAAATATGCATTCTTAGCATCATTAATTCTGATATACATTGTCAACAGACCACGCTTTGAAAAACAACTTTAGATTAGGGCACAAGTTCGAACATGTATGCTTATGGGCTCTAGCAAGAGACATTTCTATTCCTGAGAACCATGGGTTCCTACCCCAGTGGAGTGAAGCTTGATGCTCCCAGAGGAAGGGAGCTGGGGGAATGAAGCCAGTGTGGAGTAACAAAGGGGAGAAAGAATTGGTGGTGACCCTGGAATAGACCTGGAAGACTTTCTGCAGGAACTTCAGCTGTCTGCCTAAAGGACCAGTTGCAACCATGGGGGGTGACACAATTCGGTCTGCCTGACAGGTTGGACCTGTTGCCACACTGCCTTGGGCAGAAGCAGATTTCAGGTTTAAATGAATGTTTACTTTAATTTGGCAACAGCTGCTTTGGCAAAGTGTAGAGACTCCCTTAAACCACTTCAACTAAGGGTAGCAGCATGACGTGTTGTAAATTTGTATGTGGCAATAGGGCTTCTTACTCTTGTCTTAGAACCCAACAGTATTGGAATTTCTCATCTATGTTTAGTGCTAGAAGTCTTCATTAACTGGCACCTGGCAATCTTATCCAGAGGATTGTAGAATGCTGGAGCCAGGGCTAATTTACAGAGTACAGTAGAGCCCCTCCTCATTTTAAAGATGTAAAAGCAGAGGCATGGGGAGGATGGATGATTCACCAATGTTTAGAAGCTTCTTAGAGAAAGAGCTTGGACTATAAGTAGGTCTGCTGTCTATGCAGAGCACCCTGCTGCCTGCTCCTAAACCACACCCACCAGATAAGCACCTGCTGAATCAGCACAGACTAGCTAGATATGCTGGTTTAGTAACTGTTTAAGCACATTCATACAAATAGCAGACACTATTAGCTGCTTTGCATTTCGATTTTGTCCATTTAATTCTACATAATACCTCAATGGCTTAAGCAACCCCCTTTTTTTAACCAGCATTCCTTCTAAGTCAGCATTTCTCCTAAATTAAGTACAATTGCCATCTACTGGCTTAAAGATAGCAATAAAATTTTCTGCAAAAGCTTTTTATGTAGGCTAAAGGAACAGAGAAGTTTACGACCAAGAAGAGAAGCCTCCTGGATCTTCATGTCCAAAACCCTCATGTTACAAATGAGGTTCCAGAGAGGGAAAGTGACTTGATGAAAGTCTCAAGGTAGGTCATGGAGCCAGGCGCGCCCTTGACCATGCTGAGTTAAGATGTGGGCATTGCCTGGCCCCACCCTCTTGCAGTAGGACATGTGCTCCTAGAGGCAGGAAGGTGTTGGGTGTACCTGGGACTCCACAGTGCCTGGCACAGAGACTGACACACGGTAGTGACCAGTGCATGTGTGATGAGTGAGTGGGTCCTCCATTACTAGATTCATGTTGTTAGCCTCTATAGTTTTTCTCCATGGTCTCGTCAAGCCAAAGCAATTCTCCACATGAAAGAAGTTCCGCCAAAGTGATTGGTGGCTGGGCCGATACCTGCTTTAGCTGAATTGCCTGAACAGTGTGCTGTGGCTTTCAGTTGGTGGGGTATGCTTTCTGCCTCACCTTCCACCACACACTTTTGTACTCTTTCTGACTGAGCATCTCTTGCCAGGATACTTTAGTGTTCAAAGTGAATTTCCTGACTGACAGCAAATCTAAGCATCTCCTTTCAGAAGTGCCATGAGCCCTCTATTTATAACATGCGTGGTGACAGGCAGCCCAGAGGAAGGTGCTCAGGGCAGAGCTCAGGATGTGCCTGACCTACAGGAAGAGGCTGTGCAGGGTGGCTCCAAGTGGGATGGGAAAGGGTGAGGATTTTGAAAGGCTGCAGATGGTGAGGGTGCCCTGGTGACAGACTGTGGGTGGCAGTTTTGTTTGTATTTCAAATAGGCTGAAGATTTTCTTTTTTTCACTGAAATCCTCTGGAAGAAAATGGGGTCAAGAAGAGTGGCAGGCAGAGGCAGCCCCTGTGGTGATGCTTTTGTATCCTGGGGTCCATGGGGGGGGCTTTCAAGGGGGTATGAGTTCTGAAGCCCCTGGAATTATACACACAGTTTTTGTGTTTGTGTATATTTTTGAGAGTTAAATGGTCTCTATTTTGCAACAGCTTCTCAACGGAGTCCATGACCCAAACATATCAAGAACCACTGGTGTAATGATCAATCCATCTCCAAAGTCTTCGGAATGAACCAATTTTTTTTTTTTTATCTCATTCAGGAAGAGAAGATTCAATCACAATTGTTGTTTTCTCTTACTACCCTTCTCACCCTTACCTGATGTCATTTTTAAAAGCTGTGTGCACATAGCAAACAAGTATGTAAATAAAATTCTACATTCTTTTATAGTGGGTACACATCTAAGTCCTGAACTGAGGCATGCAAAAATATACATTTCTTTTACTTTTCTAAAATTCAAATTAAATTCTATTTTGAGTCCCTATTTCATTCATGTGGCAGAGACTTAATCTCTATGTTTGGAATTTTCTATTTCTCTTTCTGCCCCAGGGGATTATGTCTCAATTCTGGAGCACTTACCTAGGACTAGGGTACCTACCTAGGACCATCTGTGTCCTATGTCCTTTGTACACAAAATCATCTGCTGAGATCCATCTTTCACCCCACTGAGTCCTTGTCCGTGGGACCACACAAGTCATCACTGAGCAATCTGTCCTCCGATCCTGGCCCTGGCAGACCCCTGCTGCCTTCGTGAAGAGGCCTTGGGCTGCACGGGTCTCTGGCTGCCTGAGCTGAGACTATTTTGCTTCTTTCCAGAACCCTTTGATCCAGGAAAGAGGGTGCTTCAGACCTCTCTTTGAGGTCCAATTCTTCCATTTTATTATTCAAGAAAAAGCTGGAAATTTTTACTTTATGCAAACCTTCCTGATTTTAAATGCTAGAAGTTAAGTCATTTTGAAAAAAATCACTGCAGGTCAAACAAACAAACAAAATATCTGTAGCCCAGCTTTTCCCCAAGGGCCATCATTTTTCAGCCTCTCCCTTAAAGGCTTAGACTTTTGGAAATGAAAGCAGGGAAGACACCTTTTTTTCTGCTTTCAGATGTGTCCCCTTCTCCCCAAGGCAATAAGCACATGATTGTCTGCTTACCTGAACAGAGAGAAGGGCCAAGGGGAGAAATCTAGGGGCAAAACATTAGTTAATATTTCAAAACTATGATTCTTGTACACCTTGATATTGAGCTTATAAAGACAGGTTCTATATTTTAAAAATATAAACTTCTTCCAGGAAAATGGCTTGTGATTACATTGTATGTTTTCAGTAGAGTAATCCTGCCCAGCAAATTCTTTCAGTGGAATTATAGAGCTTTGTATTGAGTCTCTTTAATAACTGTTTAATCTAATTCCTAAGACTAAATTAAATAAATAAGAAATGAAGCCTAGAGTGGTAAATGACTTGACCTTGGTCACGCAGCAAGTCACTGCTAGCCAGACTTACAGTCTCTGCCTCTTAGCTCTTTCTGTCTAGTGCCTCCTCCCAGATAAGCCAAGGCCCAGGGCACTGTGCTCTGCTCAGGCTGGGAGTAGGGCGTGGCATGGGAATGGATGCTGCTGAAATGCAGTGCATAAAGTCAAGGAGGAAAGACCTAAGAGGCCGTTGCCCCAGGAGAAGTCAAGTCGAAGAGGCCTGTCAACTTTTAGGCAGTAGTCATCAAAAGGGACTCAAGAGAGAGTGAGAACCCATCGAAGAGCAGCAGGTCAGAAAGTCGTGCTGGAAGTCAACCAGGAAGTCATGCTGTCCAGAAATTTGCAAGCAGCTGGCAGGACCCAAAGCCTTCATACCAGCCTGGATTTTCTGTACAGGCCTGACGCCTTGGGTTAGTGAGTGTAAAGGACCAACAGAAGCATCAGGGCAATTGGGACACTTTGTACTGTAGTTGGGAAATGCCTCAAAGGAACACTTTTTACCTGAGAGATCTTTCTGAACTATAAGTTGGAATTAGGTTACTCCCCTTCTTAAGACTGTCCATGATCTCCCCGTTGCCTATGAGATAAAGCTCTAACTGTTTGCATACCAGCTGTTTTATAATCATGCCCCCTGTACATTTTTAGTATTTTAACACCATTACTCAACTTTTTTAATGCACTGACCTAGTGGTTTTTCAACACTATTATGACTTTAAAAGGTGCATCAGAATTATCTATAAAGGGCTTGAAAAAACACAGATTGCTGGATTTTCCATCCTCAGAGTTTCTAATTCAGTACATCTGGAGTGGGGCCTGAAATTTTGTATTTTTTTATGTTCCCAGGTAATGCCTGTAGTCTGGGCACCATACTTTGAAAACCACTATTCTAGACACTTGCTGTATGTTCTGTGGGTCAGGAGCATCAGGATTCAGCATCTAGAAAGGGCTAGGTTGAATGAATGGATGTTGAATAAGTGATAATTGTAAGACAGTTTGATTTTCTCCTCTTCCTTTCCCATTTATCATTCACTCCAGTGATGTTGGGCTCTGTTTTGAATGTTGTGCCTTATCCCAATTCAGAATACCTGGGAACTCCTTCTAAGGATGTTCTATCTTTGGAAATTTGCTGACCTCAACCACAGTATTTTCAGACAAAACACGAATCAATATCCAGTAATAGCCTAAGTGCTTCTTAGAGACAAGATTACCTTTTAGATTGATAGAATAGAGTTATAAGACCCTAAGTTTTTAATTATTCATTCTTACCCCAATTCCTCTCCCTGTCTCTCTGTCTCTGTCTCTGTCTCTGTCTCTGTCTCTCTCCCCTCCCACAACCCCCTCAAGGGAAGAGCCCAAGTTACACTGTGCTGTTATACCTGGAGCCTCACTTAGGTTTGGTAAACTGGACCTTCACACTATGTTCCACCCTCAAGAACTCAGAAGCACCTCTTGCCCACTGGCTGAATCAGCACCAAATCTGACCATCTCTTGTCTTGTCTTGCTGAATCACTGACAGAGAATGACAGCATTTTGGAGCTGGAAGGGATCTTAGAGAAAATCTGGTTTTACCCCATGCATTTGAGATCCAGAGACATGTCACTTGTCCAAAGTAACGTAGCTCGTTAGTTGCTGAATAAGAGTGTCAGCTGGTGCCCTAGCAGCTGGTCACCTGCATTTTTCGTTTACCCTATTACCAGCACTAGAATCTGCTTATGTTGGGTCTAAATTATTTAATGTAGGAAGGGCAAGTCATTCTTTGTTCCTTATGATCAAAAAGAAAGAAAGAAAAAACTTTGAAAGACAGTTATGATTCCTTAGAAATGAACCCCTTTAGGTTAAAAATGAGATTAGAAATGCATCAAAATGCATTGGTCTCAGAATGAACAGATGGTGTTTTTTTCTTTGTTTTGTTATTCGGCTGAAAGCATTAACTTCCATTAGGGTTTTTCTCATTTTTTTTTTTTTACCAGATTTGGAACTTCACAAAGAAACAAAATAAAAAGTGTCTTAACCAAGCTGATTTATTGACTGTCCCACAAATACACTTTGTGTTTGTAGAGTATCCTGTCCTCCCGATTCCAAATCTTCTGTCCTGGCTGGCCTCTTTACAGTCACATCCTACATGCTTTTCCAAATCTAGTAAATTTCTTCTCCTCTCTAAATGTTCTTTTGGCTACCTGCCTTGGCTGGAATAATGTCTTCTTTTTCCTAACATCTTGGACATATGTGTGTGTGTGTGTACACATACACATATTACATATATACATATATATACACATATATATATACATATATATGTATATACACATATATATGCATGTATATGCATATATATGTATTTAAATAACATTCAATAATTATATATTAATTTTATTGTGTATTAGGAAAATATATTACTGGTATGTTAGACTCATAATTTCACTATTTTTTTTAAAAGACGATTTAATTGAAAGTTGTATTAGTTGGTTATTGTTGCAAAACAAACTACCCCCAAACCTAATGACTTAAAACAGTAATACTTTCTGGAGCTCATGCTTCCCTGGGTCAGCAATTTGGGCTTGGTTCCGTTGGGCAGGCTTTTGGTTTCAGCTGAACTCCTTAATGTGTCTCTGGTCAGTTGCAGGTTTGCTAAGTGGTTAGGCCTCTGGGGGTTGGCTTCTCCTCCATGTGGTCCTTCATTCCCCAGAAGGCTTGCTAGGCTTTTTCTATGGCAGAACGAGGGGTCCAAGAGATATATTAGAAGCATTTGAGGCCTCTTGAGGCCACTTAGAACTGGTATGACATCCAGTACCAAGATCTGAAGGGATCTTATATAGGGTTAGAATTCTAGAAGTCCAAGTAATAAAGATCAAGACATAGGAAATGCATTGCTCCAGTTGTACTCCAAGCTGTTGCTATTGGAGGTGGGGCGGTCACAAACTGCATTCTACTGGTTCAAGTGAGCCAAAACGCCAGTCCCTCCCTCTAAGTAGGAGGAACTAGAAAGTCACTTGCCCCTTTGGAGAGGAGTGCTGGGGACACATTGCAATTGATCTACTACGAAAATCAGTTTAAAGAAAAATACAGGTAGTATTTAATACAGTCATAAGACTCTTAAGTTTTTCATTAATCCTCATACACCAACATACACACACACACTCACACACTCTAAGGGACGAGCCCTTAGAGACAATGGTACAAATAGTGAAGTTGTTGTCCAAATGGCTGAATACAGATGAACACAATCCATCTGACACTTAATCATTTACTACCTTATAACTATTTTGGTGTGACCATCCAATAGCATCAGCTTGGGGAACAATTGGAATAATGCATTTTCTATGTTTTGATCTTTATTGCTTGGATTTCCAGAATTCTAGCCTCATTTAAGATCTCCCTTCAGATCTTGGTACAGATGTATATTTGGGGGTGGGGGAGGGAGTGTGCTGGGGAAGAGGAAGATCCCTAAGGGCAGCTCAGAAAATGCCTTTTTCCATGACCTTCAGGCAGTGGATACCATTGAAGTGGAACCTGGATCACTCCCAATGTGCTTGGACACGAGTGTTGCTATCCTGTCACTCCTATCACTGAACTTCTAGTTTGGGGCAGATAGTCAACATAGCTATATCACAATGGCTATTCTACCTTAGCCATTGTGATATAGCTACATTGAAGCCAGCAACATTTTGCTGGGGCATAAACTACAACAATTAAAATTTCCGTTTAAGAAAAAATTAGTAATGTGAGTATATACATTTGCATCTTATTCCTGTACCCTACCCCAGCACTGGGACAAGGGGTAGGTGTGAACCAAGCCCTGTTAAGTAGTTGGCAATGAGCTAGGAGGCTATCCTGGACTGCAGGCTAAAATGCTAAAATTAAACTATAATAAATTAAAAATGTGGTTTCTATTAATTTATATTTCCATAAGCAATCGCTTTCCTAACTAGAAAAATGCAAATTGATCCACTCTTATGGAGGGAGATAGCATAATCAGGGTGAACTTAGAAAGGAAGGGTGGAAGGAAAGAAGAAAGGAAGAAAGAAAGAAAGAAAAGAAAGAGGGAGGAAGGGAGGAAGGAAAGGAAGAGACAAGGAATGGAAGGGAAGAGTAAAAAGCTTCACCTAGAGAAGACACTGACCTATCAACTACTCTCACAATGGGTGACTGCAAACTTCCTGGTGCAGTGAGAGATAATAATCCTAAGAACATCCAGCCCATAGTTCTTCCTGACTGTAATTGTAGTCAGCCAAAGTGCTGAGACTGTTTCATACATGATGTGTTAGTCTCCTGGGGCTACCATAACAAAGTGCCACAAACTGGGTGGTTTAGAACAGAAATTTATTGTTTCTATTTTGTAGGCTGCAAGTCTGAAATCAAAGTGTTGGCTGGGGCATGCCTTCCCCAAAGCCTGTAGGGTAAGGATTTTCCTTTGCCTTTTCCAGATTCTGGTAGCCACAGATATTTCTTGGTTTGAAGCTGCAGGCCTCCGATACTCCGTTTTCACATGGCCTTCTCCTGTGTCTCTTTACATAGTCTTCCCTCTGTGCATGTCTGTCTTCGTGTCCAAATTTTCCCTTTTTATAAGGACAACAGTCATATTGGATTAGAGCCTGCTCTAATGACCTATTTTAACTTGATTACCTCTAATAGACTCTATTCCCAAATATGGTCACACTCTGAGGTCCTGGAGGTTAGGACTTCAACATATCTTTTTTTTTTTTTTTTTGTGAGGGCACAATTCAACTCATGACACACAGCTATTAACGGTGCTATTAATCTAGAATGGGTAATTTGTTATCTAAATTGTAAACTTGACTTGTAAATAAGTAAATTTTAAATATGCCTCTCAAGAAGTTGGTTCCAAAAAACCACAAAGGAAATCTGTAGAGAAAACAAGAATTACCAAAAAATTAGGAAATGTTTTATCATTAGAGAAGCTGGAAAAACAAGTTTTAAACATATTTTGAACACCTGCATCTGTATTTACACAAATAATCATGTATTGCTATTAGTGAAGATTAAGTGGCAAATAGCTATCTAATCATGGGAGGTGGAAAGGCAATAAAATGAGGGCATCCAAAGACATTAATTTTTTTTTTTATGGTCAGTATATCTAACAAATGCCTTCTCTTTGTAACCCATATCTATCTGGAGACCCACTGTGACCTATCATCCTGTGGTGTTCCATGAATGAAAAAACATATCCTAGGATTAGAACAGAAAAATATAATTGGAAGCACCTCATATCTTTGCAGTATCTTTTGACAAAAGGCAAATGAGAGAATATCCTTAATAAATACTAAAAATTTTGAGAGAAAACACTCTCCTCTCTCCTCGTCTCCTCACATAGACATCGGCACACACACAACACACACACATACATCTGGCAGTGGCTTCTGAAGTGAAAGAGTCCCCTCTATTTTCTCCCCCAAATTCTTTTAATTCCTAACTCTAATTGGTCTTCCTCTCTTTCCTTTTTACTTGAGCCCTTTATTATGGAGAATAAGGAAGTCTCTCTGGTTTCTTTAGGTTCTTTTTTTCCCCCACTGTGCCTTTTTCTGAGTTGCTGGAAAACAATCAAACAGCCAGCCCAAATCCATCCTCCTTAGAAGAGGAAGTGCGAGACCGTGAACACTCACACATTAATATTTTGTCAGCTTCAATATTTTTTGATAGTTACATTTTTAATATAATACGACTGGTATACTGTTCCAATGATAAAAACCAGTTCTTTCGTACAGCCATTAAATGACCACTGAACCAGTGTTTTAGAATATCCCTTTGACTAAACACCACATTATTAGTCCCCTGAGTGCCCCCACCTGTGAAGGTTTTGGGATGAAGTGTTTTTGGGATCAAAGACATTAGGATTTTGATGAAAGATAACAAGGTTGAACAGCTTATGATTCAATGTGAAAAGATAACATCTGAAAAAAGATGTAGAGAAAAAATCAATACAGTCATTTAAGGCATGGAGAGTACATGGATGTCAGCAGAGTCTGCTAATCCCAGGATATTAGTAAATTGAAGAGATGTGCTTAGAACCAAAAGAGAGGTCATATAATTCCAAACAGCAATTTTAAAGTTCAGTTTGTGTTGTTTAAAGTTTTAGCCTAATTAAAAAAGAGTTTAAAATGAAGTCATGAGTTTCCATCATTCCATGTTGGTAGTACTTGATATGCCCTTTCTAAACTTCTGAATAAAATACCTAAGAAAAGACAAAAAAAAAAAAAAAGACAACACTATGCACACTGGGGAGAGAGTTTTTGGGGAAGGAGCACTTTTTGTTTTTGTTTCCATCATTACTTAAAAAAAAAAAAACAAAAGGACAACACCAGATAATAAAGAGAAGAACACATGCAGTGGTCTGGAGGGAATGTCTAAGAACAGAAACACTAATAATGAATGTGCCTCCAGTGATGAAGTTGAGAAAAGTCTTTGATCGCCCCATATTCTTTGCCTCCCTTGGATCTGAGATGTCTTTACCAGAAAAACAGGTGGTCCCCATCTCTGCAAAAGGCTTTTGCTAGGATAGGCAGAGTTGTGTAACCTGTCCCAACCTGCCTTGTTATGCACACAACTTTTAAAAATGACATCAGGTAAGGTTGAGAAGGGTGGCAACAGAAAACAACAATTGTGACTGAATCTTCTCTTCTAGAATGAGATACAAAATTGGTTCATTCTAAAGAGTTTAGAGATGGATTGATCATGACACCAGTGTTTGGGTCATAGACTCTTTTGGAAATTAAAACTACAAGTATACAGCAGAGGCAGGAATTGAAGAATGTGACTAGCTTCACAATGCAAATATTCCTTGTCTCAGTCTAAGGGTCCTATATGAGCTAGGGCAGAGAGTAGGTGCACACACATTTGTATTCATATTGTCTGAACATTCATCTACTTTATTTCTGTGAATATAATCTGGAAAAAGAAAAGTGTAGAAAATACTTACAGTCATGATTGTTGCTGTTGCATGGATTCTCCAAGCATTTATAATTATCCTACCATGTGAGTTCCTGGGCTATACTCTTTAGACCCTCTTTAGAGTAATGTTGATATTAGAACATGCCAAAATTTGGGAGAAAGCACCCTAACGTAATGCCAGTGTTAGAATTGCTAATATATATTTTATAATTCTAGGAGTTTATGAGGTCATGTTTGGTGGCTATAATCCCTGGGGTGCAATTTGGAGCAAAAAAAAAAATGGAATCTAACCACGGGCAATGCAGAAATTTTGGAAATATAAGTGGAGGGTTTTCAATTATCATGAGAAAGAATCGTCTTAAAATCCAAACTCCAAATTTATGCCACTATATTAACATATATACATAGAGTGATAATTTTTAAAGTTGATTATTTTTGTATAGTAAAAGAGAAGGAAAGAAAAATTTGCTCTAAAACTATTGCATAATTTTTTTAAAGTAACATTTACTTTTCCTTTCCATTTGAAAAGTAATATTTGCTTACTGTAGAGGACTTTTAAAAATGATAACATTGTCATACTATGGAAAATTTTAAAAGATAGTATAATACTATAATTCAGACAATATTATATGCCAGACATCATTCTAAACACTTGATATACATTAACCATTTTGATTTTCACAGCAACTCATTAGGTTGGTATTATTAGTCCCATTTATAGATGGAGAAACTGAGTCATAGTTTCCCCATCTGTGGTCTTCTTATATTTTTTACAATTTCCCTTTATTACCTTCTATTTTTGAAGATACCTAGTAGTTCTCCTTTAACTTTTTCAAAAACATTGTTAACCTGTATTTTTTTTCTAACTATCAAAATAAGAAATAAAATGGTATTTTGGATTTTCTTCTAGATATAGATGAAGAATTAATATATTTTTATTTCGTCTTCTCATCTCCACTTCTATTCTTTGTTAATGTAGCCTCAAGTTTAATTAAATTGCTTTTATTTATTTTTTTTCTTTTAAGATTACAGTTTGACAACTATATTCCATTTTGTAATGAAGTTTACAGTTTTTTAGGTTTATCTCAAAATTTTTCAATGCTTCTTGCCAATTTTTTTGCATCTTCCTATTTTTCCCTTTAATTTTGATTCTCTTAATCTTAAAGGTTATTGTTTATTTTCTTGCTTGCTTTTTAAGAGAATAGGGGAGACAGACATGAGACTATCTTTTGATTGCCTTCATATCGACTTAAGTGAATTTTAAAATCTGGGTTGCAGCATTTCTTTCCTAAAAACTCTGAAGATGTTATTCCATTGTGTTTGGCACTTTGTGTTGCAATAGCAAACCTGGAGCCAGCCTAGTTTTAGTTCCTTTATGTGTAACATGTTTGTTTTATTAAATACCTGTAAGATTTTTTCTTTGTTCATATAATTCTATCCATTTTTCAGGATATGTCTCTTCACGTATCTCTTTTCAAAAGAAGGCAGGAAGCACAGTGATTCAGGACTTATGCTTGGAAATCAAATAGCATAGATTGAATCTCAACTCTGCTACTTGAGTTGAGGCCTTTGTCAAATTATCCTCTCCAAGCTTCAATTTCCTCAATGTAAAGTGGAATAATGGTAACACTTTACTTCTTAAGTTTGTTAGGATTCAACGAAACCATGGTAGTAAAATGCATAGCATAGTACCTGGTATTATTAGTAAGTAATATTATTATTATTATTATTATTATTATTATTATTAGTCTTGTTGGGAACATGGTTTATGCTTTCAATCTTTGTACTGACACAAAAATCAAACAGTCTCCCATGAATCATAGATTTACTCCTCATCAGATTTTTCGAATAATTCAAAAGATAGAGGCAAATACCAAGTAGAAACAAAGCCTTCTTTTCCTACAGGAGCCTGAAATCACCAGATACTTTCAAAAGCTTGCAAAAATATTCTTTTCTTTACACGTTGGATTTTGGTTTTGGTTTTGGATTAGCCAATGAATTTTAAACAGTGTGCATGGGAATATTTGCAAAGGGATCCATTTTGGTTTTGAAGGACCATTTCATTTATATTTCATCATTACACACGGATAGGAAAAACTTTACATGACTACCTTTATTCTCCAGCCAGCCATGCTCTTTACATCTGGACATTCCATGTCTATTCACAATAAGCAACCTAGGCAAACCAGGCATATCCTGATGAAACATTCTAGCGATAGAGAATCCTCAGAAAAAATACCATTAACGTGTTTCCAATGAGGTTTGATTGAGGTTATTTACTCCCCTACATAGGGAAGAAGTCAATACTTTCCTTTCTAATCTTCATGCTGTATTATTTTTAAACTCAAAAAAATTTTTCCTAAAATACGATTTTAATTATTGCTTCTGTCTCAAGTTTTCTTACTATGGGACGAACATCAATAATTCTCTGTCTAATTCTCTTTCTTTGTCTTCCATATCTATCATATTAAAAATTGTATTTTTTTCATTTTTTTCCCTCATTTTTTTCATAGTGTAAATTTTAACTCCAAATGTAAATTTAAATGTTATTATGTGTTTGGGTTACTGTCTTTTCTTATCTTACTTATCTCCATCTTGAACTCATCCTATTACCTTTCTTCTTAGACTGTTCTCATAGTTTTTTTCTGGTAAGAGTCTTATTTTCTCATACCCTGCTAAAAATGTCAAATGGGTTTCTAGACTTTTCTTTTTTCTGAATCTTAAATGAGATCATATCTTTTTTTCTTATACTGAGTATACATTTCCCTTTTCCTTGAAATTCTACAGTATTTTTAAAATAAAGCTTTTATTCTTGCTAATTTATACTTGACTGAGATGTTTCTACAATGATAATTACCAATAGACATTGTAAATGGATGGTCTTTTGTTTTATTCTTTGTCCCTTTGAATATGGCTATATTCTATTTTTGATGGCGAAATTTAGCATTTTTTCACTTAGTGTGGCTTTGATGAACTAAGATGCAATATCCTCCTACCTCTACTGCCTACCTCTCTAGTGAGTAAACAGATGATAGCATGAAAATCTATGATTTTCTGTAAACCTTTTTAGCAGGGCTTATCTTTCTCCATTTCCTCTACTGTCCTTTATCTGATGGCAGTACCTGATTTGCTACCCTTATCCCCTCCATTCCTTACTTTATGCTTACATGGTTTCTGGGAGTTGCAGTTGCTGATAATATAGAAAAAAAAAGTAAATAAATAACATTCTAATAACCTAAAAAAAATAACATTCCTACAATAGATGTATGTGGTCTCAATATTCTAATTGGTAAACACTTTGACTTTCTTAACAGGGAAAGAAAAGTGGCAAGAGGCTAAACAAAACCTTTTACTTTCTGCAGAAGTGAAGGTACATGGGTTCTAAGTTTAGGAAATAAAAGGTATGGCATTGTCTGCTCTTCTATCTTTTTGATCAATTGTTCTGGGGAAAGCCACAGTCCATGTGGTAAGTACACACATGCAGCCCTGTAAAGAAACCCACACTGGGAGAAATCAAGGCCTCCCACCAAGAATCAGCCCCAGTCTGGTAGCTATCTGGGTGAACTCTTTTTGAAGCAAATTCTCCAGATCTGGTGCAGTTTAGTCTAGACTTCTTCAGATGACTGTGCTCCAACTGATATCTTGACTATTCGTGAGAGACCTCCCAGCAGATTCACTTCTCAGCCAATTTACTTCCAAATTTTTGACCCATAGAAATTGAGAAAAACAATAAATGTTTATCTTATTTTATTTAAAAATTTTTGAGGAAAAATTTATAATACATACCATTTACCATTTTTTCATTTTAAAGTGTACAAGTCAGTGTTTTTTAGTCTATTCATGGTATGGAACAATCATCACCACTACCTAATTCCAGAATACCTCCATTACCCCCAAATTAAATCATGTACCTCTTAATTCTCCTTCCCACGACCATTTCTTGACAACCACTAATCTACTTTCTGATTTTATAGCTTTGCCTATTCTGGACATTTTATATAAATGGAATTATATAATATGTGATATTTTATATCTGGTGTCTTTCCATAATATTTTTAAGCTTTCATTTAACATAATATTTTTAAGCTTTATTATGTTATACCATGTATCAGTATTCCATTCTTTTTTATGGCTGAATAATATTTCATCATATGGCTATACCACAGTTTGTTTAAACATTTATCATCAAATGACCCATTCGGTCATTTGAGTTGTCTTTGCCTTTTGGCTATTAAGAATAATGCTGCTATGAGCATTTGTGTACAAGTTTTTGTGTGAACATATGTTTTCAGTTCTCTTGGGTATGTACCTCAGAGTAGAATTGATGGGTCATATGGTAACCCTATCTTTAACTTTTTGATAATAAATGTTCTTTGATAGTTTAAATGAGTAATGTTTTGAATGTGATATATTATATAGGAATAGATGATGATTACCCTTCTTTTAGTGTATAGAACAGTCGGCATGGCACAGGGGTTTTTTTTTTACCCAATTTTATTGGCTTTGTTGTTAGAAACAGTCCCTTCAAGATTCTGAGAATATATTGACACTCAGTTACACTAGTCAATCTTGTTATGACATTTTCCAATTTTTTGAGTATGATTTCATAAGAATTTCTATTGAAACTTGGGGAAGGCCATGAATGAGGCTATATATTAGTTATCTATTGTTGCATTTCAAATTATCAGAAATTTAGCAGCTTAAAACTATACACACTTATTATTTTACAGCTTCTATGCATCTGAGTTTGACTTAGCTCGGTCTTCTGCTCAAGGTCTCACCAGGCTGTAACCAAAGTGTCAACTGGGGTGCATTTACATCTGGAACCTTGTTTAAGGAAGAATTTCTGCTTCCAAACTTACACAGTTTTTGGCAGAATTAATTTTCTTATGGTTGTAGGACTGAAGGCTCCAGCTTCTGTTGGCTATTTCCTGGAAGGTGCCTACAGTTCCTATCAATTTCTTTTCACATGGGCTTCCCCAGCATGGCTACTTGCTTTACTAAACCAGCAGGCAGAGTCTCTAGAATAAATGTGCCAGCAAGATTGGGTCTTATATGATGTGACCTAGTTACAGCAGTGACATCCCATCACCTTTGCCATATTCTGTTGATTAGAAGCAGATCACAGGTCCTGCCCACACTCAGTGGGAAAGAATCATTCAAGGATGTGAAAACCAAGAGGCTAGGATCACAAGGGGCTTCCAGAGTCTGTCTGCCATAGGCTGTATTTTAAACAAGATACGGGGGGAAATCGTGTAGATAATCAAATTCTTTTCCATTTTACTTTAACGTATTTCTAAAAGACTAGAATTTATTTGATGGCATTTTTATGGTGTATTTTCACTCTCACCTTTTATCATTTTTCATACAGCATTGTTCAGTTTTCTTTTCATGAAAAATAATTTATTTTCTGAACATTACTCCAGCTCACAAATGGAAAAACTAATTGTAATCTAGATCTAGCTTTAATGGCTCTGATGTCTCTATATACTCACTCTCTTGAAAACTTTACGAGGCAATGTAGTGTAATGCTTACAAACTTGAATTCTGGAGTTAGGAATCTGGAGTTAGGAAAGCCTGTGTTCAAAATCTTGCTCTGCCATTTTCTGGTTGTGGCACCTTGGACAAGTTAGTTAACCTTTTGTGCCCCAATTTCTGTGTTTACAACATAGGAATAATAATATCTACCCCATAAGGTAATGAGTAATCAAGGGCAGAACGCGTGTTAATTGTTTAACACACCATTTTACACTCTATAACTTATAATAATAATGACAATAATAATTATTATTACTGACTTAAGGAGGAGGGTTTTGAGAAGGAGGGAATAGTAAACAGTATGGCATGAAGGCCAAGTATGATAGGGACTGGAAGATACTCAATAGATGTAGCAACTGGAGGTTACTGGTGGTCATGGTGAGAGCTATCTCAATGAAAGCGGGGATGCTATAGCTGTACTGCAGTGGTGGTGCAGAGGGAATGCAAAGTAAAGAAGAAAAAACAGGAGAGGGCATTGTATCTGGCAGAAGAAACTTTGAAGGCGAGATAAGTAGACAATATTTACTACATGCTCTTTGACACACAATGGGTAACAGGATGTCACCTTATAATGACGGTATACCTAGCAACTCCCCATACCTGTGCAAAAGATTCAGTGTTTTCCTTCTTTGGGTTAGTACATTTCTAATCTTTTCTTATATATAAAAAGTTTAAAAATTCAAACTTTTATTTCTGGCTTTTCTGTAGTTTGCTAAATTACAATTTTAAATATTTAGAAGTTTCCAGAATACATAGCAAGATGATGCAATAAATGCAAAAAAAAAAAAGAAAAAAAAAAAGAAAAGCTGATCTGTAAGAGGCAGGAGAGATTAGTGAAGAGTTATGAATTCCCAGCTGGCAGGGGAATGAATGGTGGAGACTTTGAGCATTTTGAGGAATCAAATGCAAGCCAAAGATGGTGGATTTAGGGGTTTTAATAGCACATACTAAATTGCAAACCCATTCAGAACATGACCAACTATCAATATGTGTAAAATGCAGAAGCTGATGTTTATGTTTTTCCTGAGCTAGTTGGAGGATCTATCTCTGAGTAAATAAGCTCTCCAAGCTGGAACAGTAGGGAAGATGCTTGAGTTTGTAACTTATTATAATTACACTTAGCATTGTATTTTGTGCCAACAGTCATACTTTACCCAAGATCTTTCTGAATATTTTCAGTTCATCAGCCAGAAGAAAGAAAAATTCCTTAAGGTTAAGTTCCACGAGCTGAATGCTGTTCCCTTACCTTAAAAAAGGCACTGGAAATATTGCATGTAGTAGTATCTGGACATTTACAGAGCCAGGGAGACCCTTGGGTGGTGCTTATGGAAATTTTAATAAATTGTTATCATGAGAAAGTAGAGAGGGCCTAGACTAGAGAGCTACGAAGTTCAATATCAGATCCTAGTTCTGTGCGAACTGGGTCACTTCATGCCTTTGTTAAACCCCATTTCCTCAGCTCTGAAATGAGGCAGTTTTACAGTCGTACAGGTGAGAGGAGGTGTTAGGTGTCTGCATGTTGAAGGTCCAATAAAATCCTCCTAAATTTGAATTCTTAGCACATCTCTACTTTCTGTTCAACAAATATTTTGTATTCTTCCTGTGAATATAATCTGTGTAACAACCTCTAAGTTCTATCCCCAAAATGGGGAGTAGTGAGTTACCTATGACAATTACTGCCTCAGTCGCAGGGCAGAACATAAATGGGGCAGCATGGTGAGTAAAGTGACTTTGCTTCCCTGGAAGTCAGGACCCCTGGCTATACCTCTTATCCAATGAGTGACCCTGAAAATGATAATGACTCTCTGATCCTGCTTACTGATTTGTAAATTATGCCCATGTGGAATAAATACATTCTAAGTTTTCTTCTATATTCTTTTTATACTGGGTGCTTGAGCCACACTTGTGCACATGGTAATTCACTAACAAGTGTTATTATCAATCATTATTATCACCAATAGCTCTAAATTATTCCATGAGGGAAGAATTTAGCAGCAAATGGAATCATTCACAATAAATAAATTTGCTAACTACAAAGTGGTGCAGTCCTATGAAAAGAAAAATCGTTTTATTATAATTAATATTTATTGAAAGAAAGTCATTATCATTCAGTTCCTGAACTGTATGTGCATGAATATTTGTTGATTTAACCAGTAAACAGATTCCTGCACTTCATACAGGCAATCTGTGCAGTAGGGTCAAACATGAACAGGAGCAGTGTGAACATTAGAGGACATGTGGAAGGGGCTGTGTTCCGATCACTTGCCACCTTGTGATGCTGATTGGTACTGCTGTCCTAAAATATACCTTTGCCTGCAAGGATCCTGCAGGCTAGTTTCAGCAGCTGGGAACCTGCCCAGACTGTCATTGGCTTTAACGTACGCTGCTGCAGGGGGTCACCAATAGGCAAATATCTCCAGATCTAGGGGGAGCTTGCAGTGACATGACTCCCAGCCCCAATATGGGGGCTAATGGAAAGTGATAAGTCATAGCTACAGATCCAAATGTTTTTGTTAGAGTAAATGTGGGACTTGTTTAAAAGTTGTATACACTCACAGGAGAGTTAACTTCATAACCCAAGAATCAATGCAGATATTATTCACAACCAACTATTGATACAGGCAAGCAGGGAAATTACATATAAAGGGTCCTTAGGCTTCAAGGTGGTTGGTTACAACTGCCTTGTCATGGGGTCTGCCTATATAGCTATCAAGCTCCATGAGCTTTACAGTCAACCAGACTGCAAAATTCCTGCTTCTGCTGCTTATAAGCTGTGCAAATTTGAGCAGGTTTTCTCTTCTGTAAAACGAAGATTAAAAAAAAAAATACCTACCTTACATATGATGAATGTGGGAATTAAATTAGACATGTGTATAATATGCTTTGTAAAGCGTTTTTCACATAGTAAGCCCTGAAGTATTGTAGTTATTTATTTTTGTTTTGTTTTTGTTATTAATAATAACAGTTGATGCTCAGAGGAAGTTGCCCAAGGTCAGGCAATAAACAGCTGGCAGGACCAAGGTGAGTGCCTAGATTATGCCATGCTGCTGCAAAAGAGAAATGAATGTGGTTACTCCAAGAGCACCTACAGCAAAGGTGGAACTTGCTAACTAATGCTGCTGTGGAATAGTTGATTCTGGGCAGAATCTTGTCAGTAAGGGACAGAAGGAAGTGAGAACCAGGCATATCTACAACAATTCTTCTCCAAGCCACAGATAGACTCTACTCCTCGGCATTCACCAACCAGCCAAACCTAAACTGACCTGTTTGTGAACTGGGGTTAAAATTGAACAAAATCAATACTAAGCAGTGCAACAAGTAGGGCTTCTTTGTTCCGTATAAATTCTCTTTTGTTTTCCTCTGTTCTGCTGTCATACCCCCTGTCACCACGGTGTACTCTGTGAAGCAATCTCCTTCCCACAGGGGGACCGGAGCACAACTGCCTCTGGTTTTCCTTTCCCCAAACTTTCTGGGGGCTTTCTTTTGCACAGACTTTAAGGTGCCACCAGAAGCAAAGGTAGGAAGGGAAAGCCAGGACCCTAGCATCTGGACTCTTGTTTCTGTTCTCTTCTTAAGCAAAAGACTTTTTACTTTCTATTCCTGTCTTATGAGAACTTCCTTTGGGTCACCTCTGAGTTCACTCTACGCATGGCTTAGAGGAAAACTAAATGTTTTCCAGCATAGAAGCATTGTTTCTTATGTGTAAACAAGGAGATTTTAGAATCTATACAATTTTTTTCCCTCTCTCTGCAACATCTAGATTTCAAGTTTGTCTTGTTAGGAATTGAGAAGAAAAAATATTTGTTTAATGTCGTACAAACCTCCTCCTTCCTCAGGGAGATACGACTCTTGGCTTATCTTTAAGGCAGATGGGATGCATAGGAAAGAAAAATAATAATACCTGGGCTACTCAGAAATTACTGCGGAAATAATGGAAGATACTTTAAAAAATACAATGCCTGTGACACTGGTAAATCTCCACTGTTAGACCATTATGATGGATCTTTCATTCATTCATCCATGAATATTTATAGAGAGCCAACCTGGGTCAGGCACTGAGGATAACAATAAACTCAACTTACCCACTTTTCACAGCCCAGATAATAGCACTGAGGTCATGCATAAGTATGATTGTGTGATTTTCACAGCGCTTTAGAGAAGTCTCATAAAAATAAGTTGGTGTTTTTCTGACTCTGTGATGAGAATAAAGACATTTGCTTTTTGAAGGACCATCACATCCACCCCTCTGTTAAGGAGAGCTATAGCCCAAACTTGTCTGCATTTTTTATCAGTTATTTCGTGTTGTATAGCAAATTACTCCAAAATTTATCAGATTAAAACGAGAAACAATTTCTGTGGATCAGGGATTTGAAAGTAGCTTAGCTGAATGCCTTTGGTCCAAGGTCTCTCATAAGTTTGTAGTCATGCTGTTCACTGGGGCTGCAGTCATCAAGATTGGACTGGGGCTAAAGAACCTACTTCCAAACTCACTCACTTGGTTATTGGCAAGCCCCAGGTAACCTCTTCTAAGCTCACTCACATGGCCCTCTCCATGAGATTGCCTTACAACATGGCAGATGACTCCCCCCAGGATGAACAATTCAAAGGAGAGCAGAAAAAAAAAAGCCCAAGATGGATCCACAGCCTTTTTATAAACTAATATTAGGATTGACATCCTATAGCTTCGTCCTACAGCTCCTAATATTAGGAGCAAGTCAATAGATCCAGTCCACATGCTAGGGGAGATTACCAGGAAGTGGTGATTATTTGGGGCCATTTTAGAGAGACTGTCTAGCATAACCTTCTTCGCCTGCCATAAATGCCTCTTGAGTTATAGGTCAAAGTATATATTTCTAAATCTCCCCCAATTCTTTGGCATAAATGGCCACAGGCATTTGATGAAGTATTTCACACATTGTGCCTTATTCTCAAATAAGTTTAGGCAAACCTGCCATGATGGAGAAGGCTGGCAAGGTCCATAGCATAGAAACTTCCTTCTAAGTCTCATCTTGTAATCACTTGCTCTCTGTTTGTAATTGAGAAAACACATTGAAATACAGTCACAGAATCTCAAACGAGTGGTTAATGGGATAAATTAGAAATGCAGGAGATTTCCCTGCCTCCCCTGCTCCATGATAATTTCTATTTTTTCATTTCAGGAATTGTTTTAACTGCAAAAGCACTTGAACTTAACAGATCACAGAATTAAGCGTCAAGAAATCTGGATAGGAACCCCAGCCCTGCCTCTAACTAGCTCTTGACATGGGGCAATCGACTTCTCAGAGGGTTCATTTCCATATTTGGAAAGTGGAAGTTTGGACTAAATGGTCTCCAAGGGACCTTCCAGCAAAGATTCTGTGCTTCTTTAGTCACAGATATTTTTCTTTCTTAGGAGCTTCGTGTGGAGCCAGGCAAATGGTCTCGCTGCAAACTTGCTCTGGTTTTATAAATTGTTGAGATGAGATAAATTGCTATCATTTGCAATTTTCTAGAAAGATAGTATCTCTGGGAACTGCTAAGATTCATTTTCACCAATCTTGTATGGGAAAAGAGTGAACATTTATTGAAATCTTACCATGTATCAAGCACTCTCTTAAACATTTTATAGGTATTCTTATTTAATCCTAATAGCAATCTTATGAAGTAGATATCTTTTAATCCATAGTTGATTACAAAAAAAAAACATACTTGGTGATTTGTCAAGGTCACAAACTAATTATGAACAGGGCCAAAATTCTAATAGTCAGTCTGTCTGGCTCAAAGCCAGGTTCTTGACCTTTAAGTTATCTGTTTTGTGTACTAGTTCTTTGGGGTGAGGCCTGATCAGTTCCCAGAATAAGCTGATGGTGTAAAGGTGTGACTCAAAGGAAGGTCGGTCCTATGAGCACATACCATTTTCTGACAAGACTCATAAATGTGTATTGCTGAACAAAGATGGCCAGTAAACCTTGTTCTTCTTTCTTGTTTTCTTTCTGCTGCGGTTTATTTTGCTCCCCGTGAACATACATTTATTTGAAAATGTCTCCTGTGTTTTTAGTTAGTCAGGGAGCTGTAAAATGGAAATGCCTCTCTTGGCCGCTTTGGCCCTCCTGGAGGTATAGCTTCATAAGTTTCTTGTTGCCAGAGGTCTTCTAAAGCTGGCAGGACTTTGGGACTGTTTTTCTGCTCCTTTAGGCTTTCAGTCACACAACTAGAGCTTAGAATTTAATTCAAGCCACAGCACACTGTAGACTAGTCTGCAAGAACTCCACTGGGAACCCTCTGGCAAAAGATGTGTCTGGTCCCTGGTTTTTAGTTCACACTGATGCTGCTACACAAGCCAATTTCTGCTATGGGCTGAAAAGAGAAGATATTAATCACTTTCCAGTGGTTCTTAAGTTCCTAAGTGGCCATTTGTGGAGCTAGCTCTTTGGAGTTGGAAGAAATACTATTTTATATAGCTATTTATTGGGCTGTTGCTATTAGGAAAATTTCCATTGATATGAAGAAACCATTCCAAAGATTTTCCTAAATGGGTATGTCTAGAACGATCAAAACCATAAAGTACCGAGGCACGATCACTAACATTTATGAAGTTTGCAGGAGCTTTGCACATTATCTAAGTAAGTTCTCTTACCAAGTTTGGGTGATAGCTACTATTGTTATACCCATCATGCAGATGATGTGTAGAGAGCTTAAGAGATTCATCCAAACCCTGTAATTGGAGGAACTAAAACCTGGGTCTCTCAGAATCCAAAGCCAGTGTTTTGGCTCCTATGCAAACCTACTGCAAATAAGTTAGGTCTTCCTTTCATTTGAACCCCAGAAACTTGGAACTGTGCTCATCTATTTAAAGTGCTATTGGCACTTGACATGTTAATTTCTTGAATTTGTATCATAGACAAAATTTAAGGTTAAATTGTTAAATTATTTTAAAAGAATAAACATTGGTAAAACACTTCAAAAGTAATCATTTACAAAACTGATAGAAAATATGGAATCATAACACCTCTGCGTTAGAAAGGATCTGAGAAGTAACATACCCTCTCCTCCCTGCTGCCCCAATCCTTGTATCTCTCATCATTCGCACAGTCTCATTTAAACAATCCTTTTCTCGGCAGAACACTCTTAGTTTATAAAAGCTCTGTGCATTTAAGGCATTCTACAACTTGAGCATCTTCCTCATTCAATTTCCAATTCCCTCAGAATAAGACCAAAATGGTGTTAAGACCAATTAAGTACCGTTGAGTCTCAACATACCCTCTCAAGGATCATAGTTTATGCAACAGCAAGAATGCCTTAAACCTCTCTGTTTGCTTTCCACTGGAGAACTTGTCCGACTTCTTTATTTTCTTATTCTTCCAACTTCTTTGACTAGAGCTGTAATGTCCAGAGGTTGCCATTGATAGCATGTTGAAATAATATTTTGTATACAATGGGTTAAAGTATATTATTAAAATTAATTTCACCTGTTTTAGTTTTTTAAGATGGCTGCTAGAAACTTTAAAATAACATAAGTCCACTCACATTATATTTCTGTTGGTCAGTACTAGATAAGAGCATAGATAGATTAAATAATAAAGGAGATGTAACTAGAAAAGTTGGTTGCATCCCAAACTTGGAAAGGCCTTGAAGAATATTTATGAATCACTCTGAATGTGCCATATAGTGCTCACAATTTACAGAAATACACAATGTCTTCACTCAAGATTCACGACTTTAATATTGTGTGGTAAGTATAACTTTAACACATCAATATGCACAATTGTTTGAGCCAGATGCCTTTTCCAGCCCTTTATTTGTTCTATTTTATGAAGTGTTTAAGTAATTAGAAAACGCTACCAAGAAAGGAGGTGAGGAAAGAAGAGGGCACAATTCTGCAAAGGAATAAGGAGACAATTGTGTAATTTCCACCTGAGAGTGATGAAAATGAAGGCACCAAGACGCTAACCCAGGATGCACTCTCTTTCAGGCCTTTGGCAAGAGGCAAAACACCTACTTAAATAGGTCACAGCTTGATTGTTAATTTCCATTCATGGGGTTTGTTTCATTTTCTGTGTCTCAGTTGGCTCCAAGGGGATGCTTTAAATAGTTGCGAAGATATTCACGGAGGTAGTCAAAGTTTCCAGAGTGGTTATTAACTTCTTTTGTCAGTATTTCTCCACCTTTCTCGGATGAGTCTTTAGCAGAATCTGAGCTATTCCTTTGGAATCCAACCAACAAGCTGTTATCAGAATTCTCCAGCCACTTCTGGATACAACTGCCAGTGAGATGGAAAGAACTGTGTAGGAGGAAATACCAGTCTTGCTGAGTCAGGCAACTTCTTGAACCCAAAGTTGACTGGTAATTATTGTGACTGTGTTCATGAGTCCACAGGAGGTAAATCATCCCAGACCTGACTCCACTGGGTTTGCTCAGTCAGGGAAGGACACTGTCCTGGGTGGTGAAACATTGCAACTCATTGCAGAGAAGATCTGGCAGAGTCAGGCTCTGAATTCTGGGGTTCCTCTGGTGTGATTAGATTGTGGATGAAAGAGAGAGTAAAAGCTGAGGGTTGACAAAACCTGTGCTACCCAAAAGCTTATGCTTTTAATTCAGCTCTGGTTCTGGATGAGGGTGAGTGGTCCAGTTTGAATTTCCCCAAAGTGACTCTAATTTGGAAGTTTAGTTGAAATAGAGCTTTGAAGTCAAATGAATTGGTGTTGACTAGTGGTTGTGCAGGTTAACAGCTGCATGATCTTGGCCAAATCACTTCACTCCTCTAAGCTTGAATCTCATTTGTAAAATGGGCATATACTACCTCCCCTTTGAGATTGTTGACAGTTTTAATTGCAAAGTGTATATAAAAACACCTGGCATCCATCACACAAGTAATGCAGTGAAACATCCTAACCTTTCCCCGTTAGTGTATTTTTTGTTAAAGCCATAATATAAATAGGTATCTTCCGTGTGAAACCAAATTTCAACCGTTGGTAATGACCATGCTTACTCTAGCTTTTTTTAAAAACTGTTTTGGAGATTGTTCAGTTCTGATAATGATGGTGATGATGGTGATGATGGCGATGAAGATAAATACCTATATTTTAATTAACACCTACCCAAGTCTTGACCCTGTGCTAAGTGCTTTTCATATATTATCTTGTAAAATCATCATAATAACCCTGTAAGGCAGGTACTTTTTCCCCACTTTATAGATGAGGAATGAGGTTAAGAAAGATTAGGTGGCTTGCTCAAGTTTGTGAAACTAGAAATTAGAAGACCTGAGATTTAAGCCCAGGTATGACCAACTCCAATGCTATCATTCTTAACTAGTACATTACATGCTGTCTATGCTATTAGTCACCTTATTTTTTCTCAAACCAAAAGATTTTCTATGTGCATAAGAGATATCAAAATGTGCTTTAAAAAGGAATCAGTCCCATTAAAAAATATCTTAAGTAGTTTAAAGATATTTCATATCTTATTGAAATAAAAATTTTAATTGAAAGTCCATCAGGAAATCATTTGATGGAAGAATATTGAATTTCTCATTCTGTACGGACATTTAGAGAATAAATGTATTTCATGGAGAAAAGAGAATAAATTATGTTTAAATCAAAGTCGGAAAGAACTAATTATAGAGATATACATAATTTAGAAATAATTCTACTTAAGGTTTTATTTTTGATGTTTATTATTTATGAAAATGTTTGAGAATATAGACATGAAAACTTGTTTGTATTCTTTTAAGATTCCAGCTGTTACTTTTTTTTGTTTTCTATAGGAGCTCAAAAATTATGTAATACCTGCTTCCATATCACAAAATATGATAATGTTGAATAAATATGAGATATTTGAGAGTATAAAAAATAAGAAATAAGAAATAATCCAGAAATTAAATCAGACAAAGCTATTTTGGAGGCCAAAGAAATAATGCTTCAATTAAATAAAGGGGTAAACAACTGAGCATTTTTCACAGTGGAAGTGGGGAGGCACTTTTATCTGTTAAGTTGACACCATACAAGGCTGTTATTTGCTGCTGCACAGAGAGCCCTATTAGAATTCTTAAATTTTGCTCAAAAGAACAAATGTCATTCTAATACCAATATTATCAAATACCATTTATTGATTAGATTTACTTCTCTAAAATTTCCTTTTTCCTTTTTAAGTAAAGGTATGTCTGTCTAGAATATTAAAAGCCTTAATTTAACCAGTGATGAGATTATTCAGAATAAGTAAAGTGTCTTTGAGCAATTGGTTTACTGATATAATTTATATTAACTGTCTCAGAGAAAAATTGGTAAATCTCATGTTGCTATAATAAATAGCATCTTTTCTGTTAAACTTGATAAAGGCTCTTAAAAAAAAAGAAGAAGAATCATTCTTCATCGATCTCATTATTCTACTGAAATAGCCCCTGTCAAAGTCACCAATGATTTGGACACTGCATTCCTTGCACCTATAAAAACTATTGATTATGCTTCCTTCTTGAAATACTTTCTTCATTTAGTTTGAGACATCACTTCCTCTAGGTTCTCCTATTCCACTGGCTAGTCAGGTCCTTTTTATCTACTGACTGTTAAGTGTTAAAATGTTTCAGGGTTTATCCCTACAACTTTATTTCTTTGTATTTATTTATAACCTCATTTCTTTGTCTTTATTTACTCCCTCAGTAATACCAGCCCCAGTCTCTTAGCTTTGAAAGCATCTATACATCAATGATTTCCTAATTTACAATTCTCGCCCTTACCCCTTTCTAAATTATAGGCTCATAGTCAACCATTTACTCGAATCTTCATTTGAATGTCTAATAGGGATCTCAAAGTTAACCTGTCCAGAATCAAACCCGATTCTCCACCAAAACCTTTATCCCTCACTGGCAGTCTTCTTTATGTATAGTCTTCAACATATCAGGAATAGCTGTCTCTGTCTTTCTAGTTACCCAAGCAAAATCTATTTCCTGTCTTCCTTTGATACCCCACATCAATCAGTAAATACAATTTGTTTTACCTTCAAAATACTATATATTGAAAATTTGAACACTTTTCACCACCTCCCCTTCTATTTTCCTCACCCCAAGCTTCCATCATATTTTACATCCTCACTTGTATTATTTTAATAACTTTCCAACTGAACCCTGTTCTTTCATTCCACCTCTATATCTGTTCTCAACATAGAGACTGGGGGGATCTATTTAAATTGCAGATAAGAGCAGGTCAAAAATTGGAAATGTTTACAATTACTAAATGGATTTTAAAAACTGTTCTAAATACACAGTGGAATATTACTCAGTCACATTTGCTAGAAGAATTGCTTTTCAAAAAGCCACGTTGACTCTTTCAGACTGGTCTGACATTTCACTTGCCTCTGTTAATGGCCGATGGAGCATATAGATGCATTTGAGAGCAGGAGGATAAACTTTTAACTCAGGGAAAGGCAGCATTATCACCTCACATTTCTCCCTTCCATTTGTCTCTCTCTGTTCCTCATCTGACCTTGTGCTCTTTTAGTCATTCCTGCTGTCGCCTGTAGTTGGGCTCACAGTCCCTGTGATAGGACCAGACAGTCAAGGATGTTTGCACAGGAAGGGCATTTGCTGTGGGCTCATCTGCCTCACTAATTCTGTTGGTGTTTTACATCCCCTGGAGCAGGAGGAAGAAATAGACTTGTAACTTGAGGGCAGGACCTTGTCTTGTGTTTCCTGTAGTGATACATCATCGCCAAGTACAGGGCCTCATGTTTAGTTTAGGGTATTGGTACTGCTTCTTATAAGTTATTAGTGGGAATAAACAGACGTAAAACATCTGCTAATGTTTGGAGACGTGTATGTGGACAAATGAATCATGTCATGCTTACTGATGCTATGTAGTGACTTTGAATCATTTGAGAGAAAATTTGAATTCAGTAAATTCTTTTTCCAAATTAAGATAAATTGAGGTCAAAAGCGTCATTCTCTAAGAAGTTATTACTAGTCATTAAGCATGATGGAAGAATCTCTGGCTTACAAGATCCAAGAGGAAATAGCATATATACACAGAAGACAAGCCAAAAAATGGGGAGTTTTCATTACTCTGAAGGCGGGTCCCAAGCTCCAGAGCAGAGCTCCAGTTAGGCTGAGCCACATGGAGGACTTCTTTTAAATATTGTATCTTTTTTTTTTAATTTAAACACTCTCTTGTTATTCTTGTATAAAAATAATGTATGATTGGCGGGGAGTAGAGTGGAATGTAAAGCAGAAAGTGAAAGTCCTCCATAATTCTAGGCCTCAGATATGTCTAAACATTATTACCAATTTGGTTTATATCTTTCAGGCATTACTTTTAATAGCTGCATACAATGCCATTAGAGAGATGTATATATTTTATTTAACCAGTCCTATGATGATGAATATTTAGACTGTAACCAATTTTTCTCTGTTATATATAACTCTATTAAAAAAAGTCTTTATACATAGATCATTGTGCCTTTAATAGGTTATCATCTTAGAGAGAATGCCTAAAAATGAAATTTCTACATCACGAGTCTGAAAATTTTAAATTTGAATGCGTATTTCCAAATTATCTTTCAAAAAGGTAACACGAACATTGCACTCAACAATAGCATGGGAATGCTGGTTTCTCTATGTTGTGTTTACAAGATTGAGATTTATATATAAATGAGATGTTTTCCTTTTTATGTGAATTGTCACTTCTCATGTGTTGGGCTGTCATTCCAGTTATCTATTGTTAACAAACTATCCCATATCAAACAACTGCCATTCTATTATAGCTCATGATTTTATGAGTTAGAAATTTGGGCGAGACTCAGCTAGGTGACTCTTCTCTCCACATGATGCTGAGTGGTGTCGCTTGATGATATGGAACTGGCACCTGGAGTAGCCTGGAGGGTCCAAGATGGCTTTACTCACCTACTTGGCATCTTGATGGGGATAGTTGGGCCTGCTCTTTGGTGTCTTGAGAGTACACACAGTTGGGCCCTGATCCTTCTCCATATAGTCTCAGAGCCTCTTGAGGTGGACTCCCAGCGTGGTAATCTAACTTCTAGATGGCTCAGGGCTCTAAGGAAGTTAAATGAAAGTTTACAGTCCTCTCAAAGGCTAGAATCAGAACTAGCATGATGTTGCTTCCACCATTCTAAATTGGTTAAAGCAGTCACAGATCATCCCAGATTCAAGGGTGGTTCAACAGACCTCACCTCTCAATGGGAGGAGTATCAAAAAATTTGTGGTCATCTGGAATCTATCACAATTGTTAATAGTAATATATTTCCTAATATTAAAAATAATCTTCCCATTCCTTGAGGAATTCTTACTTGGACATGGTGAAAAAATCCTTAAATATGTTATTTCATTTAACTTGTAAGTATTTTACCCAAGGTTTTTGTGTCTATATCAATATGTAAGATTGGTTTTTAGTTATTATTGTTTTAAGTTTAAATAAGGTGATTTTAGTTTTATTACAATTAATTAGGTGGGTTTCCATATTTATAATCTTTGAAGGAATTTATAAAGGATGAGAATCATGTGGTTTTTGAGCATTTAAAGACTTACCTACAATGCTCTATGGGCTAGGAGGTTTCTTTGGAGGGAATTATCTGATGATTTAAACATTTTATTGCTGGTATTCAGATGAGATAACTGAGTCAATTACAACCATTTAATGGTTTTAAGTCTAAAGTGGTACATTATGGCTATGTATATGAACTTGGAAAATATTTTTTAATTTAAGGAGAGAAAACAAAACATTCAAGCAACATGAGAAGGTAGCACCTTCTGGAAAGGCTTATTGCAAGCATAAGAAGCTAATTTCAGACCTTTATTTCTTTTCATAAAATTCAAGAAGATAAAAAAAAATGAAAGAATAAACTTATAAGAAACTGAGATGAGACCTGCATTTGAGAGACAGGCAGGATAAGAAACCAAGTTAGGGCCCTTAGGAGCATCCTAACTCCTAACAATAGATGGTGAATATGTGAAGAAGGAAGGAATAAATGAATAGGAATATCATTTTTCACAGTGTGGTTTGGTCTTATGGAAACTGTAGGAAAGTGAGCTGGCCCTCAGAGACCATGGGAGTATACTTTGAGTCTGCTTTTGTTGCATGCTTGGCTTGCTCTTCTCTATGTCCTCTCAAATCACCACATATTTATTCTCCATGCAAAAGTCCAGCATGACTTGCTCTCAGATTTCCTCTTCCCATTGCTTGCTGCTGCTCTCCTGGTTTACTTCTTCCCTTCCCTGAGTATTGCATACATCATGGATTTTTTAACCACTTAATTAACCACTAGCAATTAATTGGGAATGTCCTCAAATTCTAGATTTTCTCAGGTTGCACAGCAAATGAAAAGAATACTTAGACTCATGGCTACATCTAGAAGATATTATGCGACATCTGGAGACATCTATCTCATTCCTTTCGTAGACTGAGACAACTGCTGGGCTGATGGCAGGAGCAAGATTTATTAAAGAGTATACTTCAGAAGGCTTAAGTGTGGTTTTCAGAAAACAAAAAACACCATTTGAGGTCAAGTTATCAGATTAGAAGGTGTCATGCTATGCAGATGGATACATGAGAAGTAAAAACCCATGAACCTATCAAATAGAACAAACATTAGTGGGATGTATGTTGAACATTTAAAGTCATGAAATTTTTAATGTTCTATTTCATTTGTCCAATCCACTATATGGAATCAAAAAATCCTTTCAGTGAAATTTTCCTTTACAGCCTCTGAGATGTGAGCCTTTTGCAAGCAGAGAATAAGCACTTTCATCTCTGATTTCTCTAGTACCTGCATTGTCCCTGGCCCCAGCCTGGAGTCTATTGTGCTAGCCATCTGAGGATATATGTACTGCTTCCATGGATTTTAAAAAGTGTACAATTTAATAACTTTTAGTAAATTTACAGAGTTGCACAACCATTACCACAATCAAGTTTTTAGAACGTTTCCATCACCATACACACACATACACACACACACACACACACGCACACACCTATTTGACATGCCTGTTTGCATTTAACACAACATTTCCCCATTCCCTCCCTGTTTCCACCCCCAGTCCCAGGCAACCACTAATCAACTTCCTGTATCTATAGATTTGCCTACTCTGGGTATTTTGAATAAATGGAACTGAAGACATGTGGTGTTTTGTATCTAACTTCTGTCATTTAACACAACATTTTTGATGTTTATCCATATTGAAGCATATATGAGTACAGACTGCTTTTTATTGCTAGAATAGTATTCCACTATATAGTTATACCACATTTTATTTATCCATTCACCAGTTGATAGACATTTGGAATATTTTCATGTTTTGGATATTATGGCTAATGTTCTTATAAACATTCACATACAAGTCTTTGTGTGAACAAAAGTTTTCATTTCTCTTTAGTAGATAACTAGCAGTGGAATTGTCAGGTCATATAGTAGTTCTATATTTAACATTTTAAGAAACTGCCAAATGTTTTACAAGGTGGTTGTACCATTTTACATTCCCACCAGCAGAGTATACGAGTTACAGTTTATCTACATTCTCATCAGCACTTGTATTGTCTGTATTTTTATCTGTTGGCTTTGTAAATACTGTAAAGACTGTGTGGAACCCCATACCACCTTCCTAGATCCTTAGGTAGAAGCTGCTATTCTAATCACATCTGAAGAAATAAATTAATTATCCTCTATAGAAGCTTAGGTACTATGTATGTTTTCCAGCTGTTGTATAAAATTTAGAAACTAGTACTTTTGTAAAAATATTATATGACTTAAAACTTAATGTGTGTGTGAGTGAGTGAGAGAGAGAGAGTGAAAGACAGAGAGAGAGAGAGAGAGAGAGTGAAAGACAGAGAGAGAGAGAGACTGTTAATTGTACCTAGTATCCAGTCTTTCTTTCTCACAAAGAAATAGAATTTTTGAATGGCCACAATTAAAAAATACATTTTCCAGGCTTCCTTGCAGCTAGATGTAGCTATATGACTGATTTTGTGTGAATGAGATATGAGCAAAATGTTCTGTACTATTAAACAGAAAAAGTGAGCCCACCTCTGACTATCTCCTCATCTTTACGGGGAAGTGGAAATGATGGTAAAGGCTGCAGTAGCCCTCTTGGACCCAAGATGGATACGCTGGGCTGAAGTGGGTAGGGCATCAAAGTAGTCTGGGTCTCTGATTGCAGGGTCACTACACCAGCCCTGGATTACTTACCTGGACTTTAACATAAGAGATAAATATCTTATTTAACTAAGGGTTATTTTGAGGCTCTCTGTTAAGACAGCCAAAATGTGAAGTTACTAACATCTAGAAAGTGACATAGAGGGTGGGTGTGTAGTCTTCACTGATGAACATGATCACACAAGGAAAGGTAGGCTAATGCGCTAAAAAGAGCATTCACTTCAGAATAAGGTTACTGGAGAATTAGTAATGATTTTACCTCTAGTCAGCTTTGTGATGTTGGGTAAATTTTATAGAGTTAAAAATAAAAATTTAACACTTAAAATTAAAAGCACCTAGTTTCAGAAGTACTTCACTATATTCATTTTCATAGTAAAGAAACAGTAAAAATTTTAAATGTATAGACTTGAATCTTTGGTCCAGCCTTCTCTAGTAAAATAATAAGGTGATAATCATCTTTAGCAGCTGCATCATTTGTACAGAGCTAAGAATTCTCCTATGTATTAAGCTTTCTTATCCTCCCCCATGGGTGCCATTATCTCTGTTTTATAGATAAGAAACCTAAGGTTCAGTAAGGGTAAGTACCTGGCCCTGTCATGCAGTTTGTTAGTGGTAGAGCCAGAATAAAGATTCCTGCATCCAGACCACAGGTGTATAACCACTGCTACCCTGCCCCCATAATTGCTATACTTAACCAGTCATTATGGAGCATACCAGGAAATCAATGGCAATGGCCATTGGCACACATGGCCTCTTTAGCCATTGTGACTAGGAGGCATTAATATACTTTAAAATGAAAAATAACTCTTGCAAATTTGCTTACCAGGTTAAGATCACATGCAAAGCAATCATTGTGAATTAAGCTACTGGTGAAGCACACCTGCCAAACGCTAAGAAGAAGATAAGCAGCCCTCAAGAATCCATAACCTGCAATTCTGGGCAATGTGATCGCTGGACTCCACGGACCACAGCCTCCTGGGTTTGGCTGGCTGCTGTGATTCAAGGGCGGGAGGGTGGTGTCAAGCTCCAAAATGTGCTGTTTCCTGCCCATTGCACTTTACAGAGGCACATCGGGGAAGCTAAGCCTGATGGACTCTGAACACTGTTGTTGTTGTTGTTTTTTCCCTGGCAATAAAATTAAAACTGTATCTAGGGATTTATCCACCCTTTTGCTGATCTCGCAGTGAACTGTGCAGTGAAATCCCTGCATACAGCACTGACTCCATCTCCCAGGGTGTTGCTTAAAATGTGGCTGAGCACAAATGGAAAACATTAAGTCTTGTTGAAGTCAGCACACAGAATTAATCTCTGAAAGTAGTGAAAGAATTAGTTTCACTCTGTAAGATAAATAATTGCAAAGTATGGTAAAAGTCAGAGATGTTCAGCTCAGCTGCTTTTAGAAGGAGACCTACTGGAAAAAGATATTGTATACTTGGGACACATTTTAATGCCACTCTGATAACTTAGGTAATTATGATGCTTTGGATTTCTTTTTAAAAATGTATTTAACATATGAGATTATAATCTGCAACTATTCGGTTCTTTTTAACATTGGAAAAGGTAAAAACTTAAAGAATCTTGGCCATTTTTTCTTTAATTTTTCCTTTTTTCCCCATTTTTAGGTCTCAGAAACATAGGTGTTATTTAAGTAAATGTTTATATTTAAGTAAATATAAAATTAGGAACCATCTCAATATTTAAAGCCAATATGAAATGAGGCACTTTGCTTTCCACCCACTCACGCTTGGTGTTATTTTTACCTTGACTCTGAATTGCCTGCTTTGTTTTTTTTCTAAGTGTGGGCCAATGACTACCTGCTTGGAATCCCCAGAAGTGCTTGTTTAAAAGTTGTTCTAAAAGTGTGGGGTAAAGAAAGTCAGATCAGAGGACATTTCTCCCCAAGTACCTAATGAAATAAATAAAAATATTATTTTTCAAAAGGCCCCAAATCTGTCAGCAGTAATCAATATTGAAAAGGGTTAAAACTTCATGTAATAAAGCTTCAATAGTGGCTCTTAACCTTGCTTACCACACCTGCTCCCAGAAAGAGAACTGAAGAATGGTGAGTCAACAAAATTCGGATATCCTGAATTTACCTTAATTAGAAGAGAAGTGGCCAGAAGGGCGAGTAGGTGAGAACACACAAGCACTGGAGCCATCTCTACACCACTGCAGGTCTTACTGAGGCAAGAGGGGTTGACAGGGCCAACATGCTCCAAGGTCATTGCCGAGTGGGAGGAATCAACCAGAGTTGGTGGATTAGGCAAAGCCTGGACCTCAGTGGGAAGACAGACCCCAGTAAAGGACAGTTGCTGGCATTAGAAGAGGAAATGTAGTCCAGGGTCCCAGCCAGGACTGCAGGCAGCTCCAGAGGAGCTCTTCCCCTTCCCACTCTCAAGTCTCAGGCTACAGAAAAGTAAATAGAAAATGACATACTGCCCTGAAGTTGTTGCTCACAGGGGTGATAGACAGTGTCCAGGGACGGTAAGAAGAAAGTCAAGAAGAACTTCATCAGATAGAGAAACTGAATAGTTATACAGAACTGCCCAAATTGAGTTTGAGCAAAATGAAAACAAATGACATATCAACCTTGTAAATGCACCACAGAGGAGAGAAAGAGAGACAGAGAGAGAGAGAGGCAGAGAGAGAGAGAGAGAGAGAGAGAGAGAGAGAGAGAGAGAGAGAGAGAGAAAGAGAGAGAGGCTATGCCATACACACAAATAAAACCCCTGAAAACAGGAGCAAACTACCTCAGGTCGCCTTGTGCTAAAGTAAAGCTTAATAAAAAAAATATGTTATCAATAAAATAAGAACTCAAAGACAAAATGCCAAAATGACAAAAAGAGATGAGAAATTGCAAGGCCAGGGAAAAGAATACAATTATAGTTCTAACAAATAAATTAGAAACCAAAGAACAGTTTAGACATGACTGAAGAGCTACTGGCATTGAAGGAGGACTTAAAATGATCACTTTGAACACAGCATAAAATTACAAAGAAATTAAAACAATTAGAGATCAAATAGGTGTTCCGATCTAGAAGATACAAAATATAGACTATTATTATCCTTGAAATAGCATACTTAACAATAGATAAAAATTATTCAGAAATATAATGAGAGAAAAGTGCCCTGAAGGGAAAGAATGAAATCTGCTATTGAAGGGTACAACATCTACCTAGAAACTATTTGATATAAAATAATGCGTATTAATTAAGATATTTCATTTTCTTTGGGATAAAAAAAGATTTCCTGAGGCATGCAGGCAGAAAAAGTTAGCCACATACAAGTGGGAAAAATCAGTTTGGCCTCCTACTTTTCCACAGAGGACAGGTGAGCACTATCTACAAGTTTATGTGGGGAAGATTGTGGGGCCCAATGATATTATACTAAAGTTAAGTTGTCATTCAAGTGGCAAGGCAAAAGGCAGACATTTTTAAACACACAACAAAATAACCAAAGGGGTTAAAAAAAGAAGGAAGGGAAAGAGGGAGAAAGCAGGAAGAAAGGAAAGGAGGAAGGAAGATAGTACTATTTTACACACACACACACACACACACGCATACTCCTTTGACAATAAAATCAAGCTAATTATGAAATGAAGTTAAATCACCAAATTTTTTTTATCAACATTTTCCCTAAGATTGTCAGGAATTCGATTTTCAAATTTCAAAGGAAATCTTACCTACTTAAGAGCATCAAGCAAGAGGGAGGATTAAGATTTGGGGACAGGGGAGGAGGAATAGGCAAAAAGTACAAAAACATAAAAGCCAAACCATTAGATTGACAATGTTGCATCAGGTTCACCCTCCCTGCGCTCCATAGCCTCACTGGCAACATAAAAATAATAACTTCTGCATCCCAAAACTGTTGGGAGGAGCGAAAGAGGAAAAGTACGCAAAGACTGGATCACAGAACTTCTGCATTCTAAGTGCTCAATTATTGCAGTCTTTCCTCCATCCCCATTCCTTGCTCATAGCCTAAAAACATGTGTGTTTTGTTTTGTTCACTCAGACTCACTTTATATTCTTATGCCACTGTAGTATTTCTGGTTGAGTAATTTATAGCTTAAAGCTGAATATTTGTTACCAAACTATTCCTACAGTAGTGTGGGAAAAAGCATGGCTTTGGCCTTAGAACCAGACTTCAACTCTGGATTGCTTCTCTCAGAAACATAAAGGGACTATCTGATATGCCCAGGAAGTCCAATTGAAAGTTTCTCCATGCTTAGTTCTAGGCCTTGGCCCTCATCTCTGTATATTCTTTCCCTAGTTACTATCACACAAAACATGACTTCAATTATTGACATGCTTATAATCCACAAATTTATGTCTTCCATGCAGACTTTTTCTCCAAGTTCCAGACTCATATATACAACCACCTACTTGACATTGCCTTTTTTTTTAGTATTTAAGAGCTCTTCTAATATTCATAAAAAGTTATGATGTAAACACTGGTATTATTCTCATTTTGAAAACTAGAAGGTGATAGCTTGGAAAAGCAAAATACATTCTGTAAGTTCCCACAACTGATTAATGTTTGATAAAATCTGAACCCAGAATTCTCTGTCCTCAAACCTCATATTTTTATCCAACATGTCATTACTGAGATAGCTTGCTTAACATCATCATCATTAATAAAAGTATTACTGTTAAGAAATGGAACCAATTTATTTGAATAGGAATAAATCAACATTCTATATAATTCAAAAACTTATACAATATAATAGAATCTAAGTTTGAGGTCATAGATTTTTTATTCTTATTTTTAAAGAAATATTTTTATTTTTCATAAGAATGGTTTAATATTGCTTCTTAGAGCAATGAGGAGAGAAAATTAATGTCTGTCTCATCTTCAGGAGAGGAAGTTCTATGGCTATTTTCCCACTATTGTACTTAAAGACTCTAACACAGTGCCTAGAACATAATTAGTATACTACAAATGTTTTTTTTAGATGAGTAGATAATCCCTTTCTATATTTCAGTAGTACTTTGTCTTAATCATTATCTATTGCAATCCAAGTTTTGCCCGTAAGGACATATGCCTTGTCTCATTCATTTTTGTATTTTATAAAGGGACTGACACTTGGCCTGACTTACAGTAGATCTTCCACGGGGGTTTGATTTTCTAATTGGTTAAGGTATATGGGTCCTTATTACTTTATCATGGCAAGAAGTAGAATTACATACACATATTCTTGGCAAAACTTAATCCCTTAACTTTCTGGACATACAGATGTGCAATTTTTGTGGCTTGGAATTTAATGCATAAGGAAATATATGGTTGCCATAAGTTTGGAAGAACCAGGATGAGAAATGTTTTTAATAGCTAAAATAACACAAATGACCACAGTCTTGATGGCAGATTATTTTAGCCTGAATGCAGTACTTTGATTTCTTGTCTATAATTGTGAATGTGTATTAGAATGGTTTGATAATGTTGAGTGTAGTGCGAGGGCTCCATTTAAATATGGAAAGGATCCTGAAGAATAGTAAAAGTGGAGAAAGAAGGCTCTAGTGTTGACTTCCTTTGTTTCTGGGAATAAATCAATACTGTTATTATCAGATTTGCTAGAGAGATGATGAGCGCAGAAGGGACAGAAGATCCCACCATTGGTCCCCTTTGAGTAGGATTAAGGGGTTAGGAAAGGGATGGAAGGAGGGTTTCATGGCCCACTATCTGTTTCCTTGATTTTCTTTATTTTTAACAGATAAACTCCTTTCTTGCATTGAGAGTTAGCACCTGGTACAGGATGCCAATATTAATGGATGCATGGGCAGGAAAAAGAGACACTAGCGTCTCCTGTTCTCTCTCGTCAGCAATTCTGGAGATGCCTTATAAAGGCAACTACCAGGCTCTGGTTGCTAAATACTAGGTTTGCAGGTTTTATTATAATCATCTCATTTTAATTTCAAAGCATATTTTAATTGGGTGGTTTTGACTTTTTTGGAGTTGTCAGAATCCATAAAACATACCAGAATAACCTTAGGGTTTCGAAATGTGTGTCTCAAAATAGAGCTACGAAAAAAAATGGAGTAGAATCTGTGTTAGTTTTAAAATCCACTTGGAGCAAGGGAAAGTCACAGCTTGGACCGCTTTCTGGGCTCACCACACATCACTGCTGATTCTGCGGTTTAGGGGACAGGCTGTCATTTCAAGGTTGCCAGGTTGTTCATTTTAAATGATCAGTTCAGAACTAAATACTCTTTATTAATAAAACTTTGAGCTAAATTCTTTTCCCAAAACAGTTTTCATGTCATATTAAAAGACGAAATTTGCCACATCTATAGTATTTTAAGAAAACCACCCACAATGGATAATGAAGTGCCCTAAATACTTAAAAAGGTATGAGCTGCAATTCTTCAGAGGCTGTTCATCTCCAGCTTTGTAATATTTTGAAACAGGGCCATCTAGTGGACTCTCCTAACTGTGAAACCACAAGTGCATCCTCTAAGACCTTACATTCAAGTTTTAGAAATATCCCTTTTAATGCTTCTAAATCTGAATGAACTGTCCCTTATATAGAGTCTGCTCAGAAATGCATATCTTTCCACTCAAATCCTGCACTCATTAATTTGACAATACCATAATCTGTGGATACACATTTAATTAAGTTTCTTAAAGTTCCAAGTTGTTTACTTTTTCTTCCATCCAATGAAAAACACCCCTTACTCTCACACTGCCACCCTTCCACCATGAAAATCTCACTGAAGGATTAAGAAACATGTATGTGAGGCAATTTTTGAATTATATAAGGCAGTGTATGATATAGGATCCAGATATTTGTTACAAATGTAACTGAGCTGTACCTGACCCATCAAACACTGCTGGAATTGTGTGAAATGTCAAAATGTGTTTCCTTGGACTGAGTGGAGAGCACAGGCTTCTATGACAAGGTATGTATAAATTTCTCCCTAACCAAATAGTATGAAGGGTTTGTTCATCAAACTCATTTTGTTCTCTTCTTGGAAACAAGCTAAACTACATTTTCCAGTGTTCTCTGAAGTTAGGTAGGGCCCTATGACTGAATTTGGCAAATGGAATATGAATGGAAGAGATATACTCCTTCCAGTTCTGTCTCCTAAAATATCCTCTGTGTTTCTTTTTTCTCCCCTTTTCATCCTCCATCTGATTGATGCTGATGTCCAGGACTGAAGGGTGCTTTATCAGCCTGGGTCCTTCAATACCTGGAGCCTACCTCTGCCCCCTAATGCCTGCAATCTACAATGGACTGTGATGTAGACATGAAGTATGCTTTCATGATTTTAAGCCAATGAGATTTGGGGATTGGTTGTGAATTACCCTGATTAACACAGGAGAGAAGAAACGGCTAGGAGAAAGAAAAGAAGATGCTGTGAGAGAAAGTGAGTAAAGTCCAAACTTCCTTCAGAGACATTTGTGAGCATTCTGACTCTTTTCTCCAGGTTTCAGAGTAAGCACATAAATTCTGAAAACATCTAGCATAGCAGATGGAAGTAGGACCACAGAGTACTTTCTAATGGGTTTTGAGCTTATGGGGTCAGAAAGGCAGGCTTGGATGGAGATGAAGAAGCTTGGATGGAGATACTTCCCACAGCTCGAGTGGTGAACACAGTGTGAAGTATTTGGGAAATCTGGGAACAGAACTTGTCAGCTTTAGCCAGCAAACATGTACTAATTGTTTCATGCTAATCGCACTTTTTAGTTAACTCTATTCCAAGACATCCTCCTGCAAGACGGGCAGTATGTGCCTGTTTCTTTATAATGGATGTTCCAGCTATATCCAGGCTGAGCAGAGTTCCGGGACATTAGCAAAACTGTTAATCTGAGCCATTTGCAGAAGCAACACTTGGCACAGGTTTAACACACAAGGAATCCTTTAAATGTGCAAAAGAAATAGAAATCAGTGAGTCACATAGGTCAAAATTTTGCAGAAGAGGTGGGATTTGAGCTAAACTGTCTCCTGGAAGACAGGAAGGAAGCATGCATCACTGGTGGCAGAAAGCAAAGGAAAAGGAATGAATAAGGAGATACTGTTGAGTGGTAGAAAGGTGTTTGATCTTATAGCGTAGGACTGAGATACAGAAAGAGGATAGAATTAAGCAATATAGACAAGATAAAGGCAAGTTCTTAAATGCCTGAAAACCATCACTGGGATTTGGGTTTGAAGCTACAGGACAGAGCTTCCAGGCCAAAGGAATATAATTAATAAATAAACTGAGCTTACCCAATCTTTTGTTCTGGTATCTTCCATCATTCACTTTCCCCCAGTGGTACACTCATGGGCACTTCAAGCTGGGAGAGGGTCTGATTGAACACCCTGCTCCTGAATCTAAACATGCAGAGATAATGCAAAGTACTAGTCTGTGTTTCCTCCTTGATAATCCTCTCTTCTTCTAGATCTAGTTCTATTGCCTTCTCTACTGTAACGCCTCCCCTGAAGCCTCACCCAGGTAGCTAGCTGATCACTCCTCTTCTACAGCCATAGTAGCAAATACATGCCTTGACTATCTCCTGTTTATTGCAAATATTTATTACTTTTCTGGATTCCTTGAAGGCAGGAGCTGTGATTCATTTAACTCTGCATTCCTGACACTGACAGCAAAACCTGCCATCTGGTAGGTACTCAAGATTAATATCTGATACATGCACAGATGAATGGATGAATGAAAAGTAGATAGATTTATTTTTCTAAGGCTGGAGATTTCATTAACACATCCACCATAGTCATTGTGTACACTTATTTGTCTAAATATTTGTCTTCCTTTGTTAGATTGTAAGACTCTTTGAGTCTTGTTCATAATTTATTTTAAGTGCAGTTCAGTGTCTGGCATATGCAAAACACTAAGTAAAATGTTTACTAATAAAGGGCTGCATGGATAGTTTCTGCTATAAGCACTCACAAATCACAAAGATTTGATGATATAATATCTTGGAAGAAATTTGATAAATGAAAATTATATATTCTTATAAGTAAATAGTTGCTAAAAAAAAGAGTGCTTACCTATTCATGCATGGTAAGACACAAACTTGAAAGTAGAGCATATTTGGAATAATGCTAGCACATATTGTTTAAAGTAAGCAAATTGCAGAAAACTTTGCCTTTGGCCACAAGAATGTTTTGGGTTTTGATACTGAAACCTTTTCTCCCTGCATAGATAAACCAAATTGGGCTCATTGTAATTAGTCTCTTGCTTCTCTGAGTAGTTCTTGTGAGTAAATAGGCCAATAAAAAGTCAGTCATTGTTTCTGATGTAGTAGCCTTAGGGATATGAACTGGCGAGGAGCTGACCTCCATCTGATAAAAGTATGTGTGCCTGGTAGGGGCTGTTCAAGGGTGAATGCCACTAGTTCACATGATACTTTGAGACTTAATGTGACCTTGTGACATCCACCTTCCAATCAAGAGGAGACACTGACCTTGCATCAAGGTTGTTAAAAGTGCTTCATTTGATCTTGAGAAGCTTGGGAATAAATGATGTAGACCATTTCCTTTGACACTAATTTCTCTAAACAACTCAGAGTCAACAAAAAATAGACTCAAATGCTGTTGTGAGCATTAAATAACATATCTACATGAAAGTACTTTAAAAACTGGAAAATTCTATGCCAATACTAAAATAAAGATTTATCCACAAAATACATATTATTTTCAGTGAATGATTAATGGTATAAATAAAAAGTTCAAGTAACAATCAATGCATTGAATAATGCTAATAAGTGCTGATATAATTCTGGCTAAAATAAATATTAATGAAAAGATTTTATATAGTTTTGTTTCTCAACTCTCCACTTTTTTGCGCCCAGCCTTGACAGACTGTTTTTAATTTAAATTTTCCAGGTAAATAAATTGATGACAGTGGTTATGATGTTATCAGAAGTAGGCAGAATCTGTGTGTGTGTGTGTGTGTGTACAAAGAAGCGGAGAGAATAACAACTCTTCTGGATTATGACTACTATATCATCATGCTAATGAAATGCATAAGTATAGAAAAGAGAACAAAGAAGTGTTCCCATCACTTATTTTATTACAGAAATCCACGAATACGACAAAGCACGCATGTGAAAATCAAAGATAAATCAAAAGAAAATCAAAGATAATGAGCAGCAAAGAAACAAAATGTTATTTCAAAAACACAAACAGAAAATAGCAATGTTTTCACAACAATGAAAGCTTTTAATGTTAATTAAGATTTTTTTTTATAAACAATACTTTTTGTTTTACTAATATGGGCTTTAAGAATCTTAATGTTAGATCTGTAAAGTAAAAAGTGAGGGCAATGTTTATCAATTATTTTATAAATATGTGTTATAATCAATCGGCATGATTCAGAGTCCACCTCCCTTCCTCCAAAAGCCATCTCTTTCATCCAAGAAAATCAATTAAAATTAAAGGGGAAAAAAGACAAAATTAGTTGCTCTTTGCAAGAGGATGGGGAATGAGGAAAAGAGGAAAAAAAAGAAAAGAAAAATTGCCTTCTGGCAAATTTCAGAAAATTTTGGGCTTAAACACTTTGCCATTATGTTTCATGAGATACATCATTTATGAAATATAATTTACTATGTTGAAATTAAAGAATGGTCTCTTATGTTTAAGAATACAATATCATACAAAGAGTTAGTTGTTACTCCAGTCCCCAAAAGGCAGTGCAGCTGTTCTTATGAATGTCCTTACTCTGTTTTTTCTTTAGTTTATTCCTGCTGGTGATTAATAACTTTATAGAAAAGAAATAAATCTACATGATGTTACAACAGTGTTTTTCAAATTGTGTAATAATCCCTTTTAAAGGAGGGAAAACAAATTCTAGTATATTCCCAAAATAAAATATTTTCATCATAACTTTTCCTAAATATTCACAAACACAAATGTCAATGTAATAAATGTCCAAACCTATAGAGAATCCTAATGAGTTTATGCGAGCCAACTGATGATAAATGGCAGTTTTGAACCTGTTTTACACGTCAGAATCAAAAGAGATGTAAGGAGAATTCATGGTGGTAGATTAAGAAGATGGGAGAAAAATCTCTGGGATTGCATATAAAGTAAAACAGAAGGACACATACTTTTATACTGTTGGGTACAGGAGAGTTAATAATTAACATTTACAGCACACATAGATGGTATGTGGGAAACAAGATAATCAAGAGGGGTTCTGTGCTCTCATGCTCTGGTGCAGTAAGCCATGCCCTGTGGGATCTGGAAAAAAAGGATTACTCTGACATTCCAAGGGTGTGCTATCTTAGATGAGAGAAGACAATAAACAGTCTCCCTTAAGGTAAAGATTGACCTTTGTCAAGAAAGCTATAGGTCCAGGATGTGACTGGCTGTCATGACCTGCTTTTAGTTAGGAATGTTTATGTTCAGACCATCCTATGTGGTTAATTTCGGTTTCTGAGTTTGTAAGGCCTACCATGCTGGCCTTCCCTGAACTTGTCAGGTTTAGTATTTGGCTCTTTTTTCATCCACACAAATTACATATAATCTGTGTATATTATGTTTCAACTATAAAACCAAAATTAATTTACAGATTAAATGCAAATAAAAATTTAATACTAATAAAATTTAAATAATAAATATGTTTGAATAAAAAAACAATGTTGGGTTGAATAGTGAGTAATAAGATGCATTTTGGGGGTTTCTGCTTTGTTGTTTATTGCCTTGATTTTGAACATGCTGGAACATTATTTGAGTCATTGAGCATTGCTTCTAGTTTTTCTTTTAAACAATTTCATTAATTTTAACCAATTTATTGTTTTATTGGGCTGATCTGCTTAATAGCACCCTCTAGATTGCAATAGTAAAATATTCTTACAATAAAAAGGCATGATGACAACCTTTTCATTTTACCTATACATTACCTCACTTATTGAATAAACTATTGCTAGTCAATATATACAAAGATGGAATCTTTGCTGTGAGGTGCTGTGTGCTATGAGGTGGCTCCATTCACCAGTTCTCTACTTCTGAATGACTGTGAAACCTTTATTCATATAGTATATCATAATATCAAATGGCTTCCACTTGGCTCCCATGCAATTATAAACACATATGCAAATCTGGGTACTTGATTATAATAAAGTGGTTATACAAATGATCTAGAATATCCTCACACTAAATTTTTTAAATTATCATTGAAATGAAAACAAAAAATTTAGAAATTCTTGTAAAGAACTTAAGACGAGGTTGCCTTCTGTGTTACAGAGCTAGTGGTTTTAATCAATCATTCTATAATGATTGGCATCACTTCCCACTGAGAGTGCAGGGATTCAACTAGAAGTAAAAGCTTGAGAAAATGGACCTAGCCTTGGACAACTAAATGCTTAAGAAGTCAACTTATTCTGCTATATTAATCTGAAAAGAATATTAAGAAAGCTGTAGTCATGACAAATATGCTCCTTAAAATTTTATGGGCTGGTTAATGAAACCTTATATAAAACCCAATTTAATTGCATTAATTTTTCAGCAAACTAGAGTGCCCCCTTGTGGGAATATTTGATCATTATTTAGGTACTGCAAGACCATCTATCTGATTTTGTGAGTACACATTTACCAGGGGTGCTAAGCTGAACACACTCCTCTACTTTGCTTTTTTTAAATTCAACTCATATTCATGGGTTTCACAGCCATAGGTAAATGAGAGGGGGTGGAAATATGGTAGGCAGTAGACAGTGGTATAAGAATATATTTTCCATAACAATATTGATTTTATTTCTTTCTTTTTAAATAGGGTGGCGGTGGGAAGTGGGGAAAGGATAGTAATTTTCCAGAGTAAGTCAGAGAGAAGACCCCAAATTCACGAAACTGCTAAATGTCTTCAATTCTTCCCACAAAGGGAACATTTATTTGGGTTATCAAATGCCTGACTGGGATGATTAAGCATTCAGAGACTTACTTTCACTTCAGTACTTATTATTTGGATCTCATCATAACAAAGTTGAGAGCTCTGGCCTAAGTAGGCTGAAGAATTTTAATCCGAAATGTAGCTGTTAAAAAAACAGAATAAGGATTAAGAATAGCTTAAATGCAGTTTACTTACTACTTCAAGGCATAGGTCTTTAAAAAGGTTTTATTTGGAAAAAATTTTTATTTGGAAGATTTCAAACATATACAAAATAGCATATGAGAGGAGTATAAATAATTTTGGTTTACCTATCGGACAACTTCAGCAAGTACCAATTTATTATTATTTTTATTTCCACCATATTGATTTCTCCCTCTCCAGTTATTAAGTAAATTTCAGACATCATATCCTTTCACCCATAAATAATTCAGAAGGTATCTCAAAAAGATGACTTCCCTTAAAAAATATCACATACAAAAATTAACAATGATTTCTTAATATCATAAAAAATTTGAATTTCTTCATTGTCTTTTTCTCAAAAAGACTTTTTTTAGAGCAGTTTTATGTTTACAATAAAATTGAGAGGAAGGTACAGAGATTTTTTTATATACCCTCTCCTCTCACACATGCATAGCCTCCCCCAGTATCAATATCACTCACCAGAATAGTATTTTTTTTTTAACAAGGATTAACCTTCATTGACACATCATAATCACTCAAAGTCAATAGTTTACCTAAGGAAGGGTTTACTCTTGGTGTTGCATATTCAGATTTAGACAAACGTATAATAACATATATCCATCATTACAATATCATACAGAATAGTTTCACTGTCTTAAAATTCCTCTGCCTATTCATCTTCCCATCACCACCAGCCCTGGCAAACACTAATTCTTTTACTGTCTCCATAGTTTTGCCTTTTCCAGAATGTCATATAATTGGATTCAAACAGTGTATAGCCTTCTCAGACTGGTATCTTTCACTTAGTAATGTGCACTTAAAATTCCTCCATATCTTTTTATGGTTTGATAGCTAATTTCTTTTTAGCACTGAATACTAACTCTTCCATTGTCTGGATATACCATGGTTTATTTATACACTCACCTACTGAAGAACATCTTGGTTGCTTCCAAGTTTTGGCAATTATGAATTAAGTTGCCCTAAACATTAATGTGCAGGTTTTTGTGTAGACATAAGTTTTCAATTCCTTTAGGTATCCGAAACTGCTGAACCTTATGGTAAGAGTGTGTTTAGTTTTATAACAAACTGCCAGTCTTGCAAAGTGTCTGTACCATTTTGCATCATTCCCACCAGCAATGAATGAATGTTCCTGGTGTTCTGCATCCTAGTCAGCATATGATGTTATCAGTGTTCCAGATTTTGGCCATGTTACTATGTATATACTGGTGTCTTGTTTTAATTTGCATTTCCCTGATGACATATGATGTGGAGCATCTTTTCATATGCTTACTTGTCATCTGTATGTCTTCTTCGGTGGTGTGTCTTTTAAGGTATTTGCCCATTTTTAATCAGGTTGTTTGGTTTTTAATATAGAGTTATTATTGTCTCTTTTAATCTTTGGGTTCTCTTTTTCCCCTTGAATAATTTAAGAAACAGAGTTGCTTCTCTGCAGTTTATACAATCTGGATTTTTCTACATGTGTCATATTAGTGTTCTATAGGGTTTCCTCTGTCCCCTGTATTTCCATTAAATGAGTAGTTAGATCTAGAAAACATCAGATTCAGGTTCAATTTTTTTGTTTGGTAAGGCTGCTTCATAGGCAATGAGGAAGCCCACCACAGAGTCACAGTTGTTCTCTTTTTGAGATGTCAGTAGCTATCAATCACTGGGTTCATTAATAAACTAATGGTTGCAAAATAGTGATATTCTAACTCTGCCATCTCTTCTTTTATTAGTTTTTTATGTTTCTTTGAAGAAACTGCCCCTTATCAACTATATTGTTATTCTAAGATGCAATTTGTATAGAAACCAGAAAAATGCTTAACTTTTCCTCTATTTACCAGTTTTCCAAATAGTTGATTCTCTAACACCATCAAAAAATGACCAATGAGTTTTTAAAAATCATTATGAACTTATATGTGTATATGTTTTTTTCATCCACTGATGTCATTATACTAAATGATGCTCAAACTGTTCCACCTTAAACAAGTGGACATCTATTTAAGTTGGCTCCTGAATCCTTTTTGACACGACTCTACTAATCTTTAAAAACTTACCTGCTTTTTGCTAAGACAAAAAGGTCCAGGCTTCTTTTTATATTTCATAGCTCAGACCTGGAATTAGCTATTTCTCAAAGGCAATGCTTCCAAAAGCATAATTGGAGACCTGTGGGAGTCCCTGTGATACTTTCATGGGGTCTGTGAGGTCAAACTGTTTTTATGAAAATACTGGGATGCTATTTGCCCTTTTTAACTCTTATTCTCTTACAAATGTGTATGAAGTTTCCCAAAGGCTACAAGATGTGATATTATAATTGAATGCAGAGGTGGTTTTAAGAATTCTGCTGTCATTTATTAAGCGAGGCATTAAAAAAAATTACAAAAATGTAAAACAATGGCACTGGTCTTATTAAGTAATTTTTGGTAATATTTTGTTATTTTTAAATCTGTTTTAATTCTAATTTAGTAGATATAACCCACATAAACTAAAGCTCTTTGGGGTCCTCAACAATTTTTAAGAGTTCAAAGAAGTCTGGGGGGGCAAAATGTGGACTTCAACTCCAGGGAGACCCAGTTCCTTTTAATGGAAAATAGTATTTAGAGATTACGATGTAGGAGCTAAAAATATTCATGATTACTAGGTTGGTCATTGTTTTTAGACCTTCAATAGGCAGAGCTGATATAAGTAAAATGCATATTTAAAGAAATACATCATGAGTTGATGATTCTATTCAAATTCAGGACTACAGAATTTTTATATAAACATATACAATTTACATTTGTATTTCATTCCAAAAGTTCCAGCATAAACATTTATTTTCCGTGTCAGATTACAATGCCACCATTACCATCACTACCAAAGATATGATTGCTTAAAACGGCTGAAGATTTTTTTGTAGTTCTTTTTGTCTTTCAGGTGTATATCTCTACAGATGTTTAAAGTTACTTGAAATAGTGTGTTTTTGAGATTATGCCACCAAGCAGATTAATTAGATCCATGTATTTTTACTTTTGATTTTTATAGACTGCTTTTTGTAAATTTGTTTTAATGATATGAAATATTTACATGTTTCTTGAGTCAAATCTATTAAATAAGATGTATTCAGAGAAGTTTAGCTTCCATCCCTGTCTCTTCTATTCTATCCCCTTCCTCCCACATAGGTAACAATAACAACAACAGAAAGTATTCCTTTCCATTATTTTTTCAATTTAAGCAAACATGTATATATTTAGTATTACTACCACCCTCCATTTTGAAGATAAAAGGTAACATAATATATACACTTCTCTCTCCTTAGCTTTTTTCACTTAACATGTCTAAAGGTAATCCATGGTTGCATTTTGAGCATTGTTATTATATCATATTCAACCAGTCCTCTATCGAGGAATTTTGGGGTAATTTCCATTACTTTATTATAAATAGGGCTGAACTGAATAGCCATGCACATTCCTTTCGCAGTTTTACCATTATATCTTTAAGGCAGAGTCCTAGAAGTGGAATTGCCGTGTCAACGTGTGTATGCGTCTAATTCTCCTAGACCTTAAACTACTCTTTTTACTTCCGAAGTACAGATGAAGGAACATACTGAGATAACTGCTCAAGTCACTTTACCACTCATTGACATCGCTGGGAGGAATTCCAAGGTGGGAGAGTAAAGTGAAGAATTTTGCTTTGGGACATCACATTCAATGAATCACATATTTACACCCTTCCAGCTCCCAACACAGGAGTTCTTCCGTATCCGAAACTCTAGTCCTCTCCCTTTCAAACTTTCTTCTTACGGTCTCTTCCCACCTAAACCCAACTAAAGCGCTGCACCCACCTTCTCCCTAGCAATCTGCGCCCCTGAAGCAGCCCGTGCAGGGCTCCGCGCATGCTCAGTCACTACGCGGCGTTTGCAGCCGCTGCAGAGATACAACCGGTGACGTTATAACAGCGCGCGGTGCCCAGGCGTCCTCGCAAGGTCGCTTTGCGGAGCGAGAACGCGCCTAAGGGACGAGATCCTAGTTTAGGGGCGCGCCGTTTCCTTCTGTCTGGGTACCACCGGCAACATGACGGGATACACGGCAGATGAGAAGCTGCGGCTGCAGCAGCTACGAGAATTGAGAAGGAGATGGCTGAAGGACCAGGAGCTGACTCCCCGGGAGCCAGTGGGGCCCCCACAGAGGGTGTGGCCTATGGAGAGATTCTGGAATAAGTTTCTGCAGGACCAGGCCCCCTGGAAGAACGTGGTGAGTGATGGTTCTCCTCGCTACTGTACACACAACCCCGGCGACCTGGGACGCCTGCTCCTTATAGCCACGTCAAGGGCAGACTTCGCTCTGCGCACCAAGTCCTGGTGGTTCCCCGAGGGAAAATCAGGTTCAACCGAGATTTAGGTTTAGCGGGGACGCTGCCTTGTCTCAAGAGTCCTGGACTGGGAGTCAGGAGTCGAGGAGCGTGTATGGCTTTGGAAGTCATGCTCTTTTGCTGTGCTGTCAAGGGTGATGAGAAGACTGAATCTTTGCTTAGGTTTTACAGGACGCTGCACGTTTGGGTCTTTGACTGCAGGAATCTTCCCCTCAGAATGATAGCCAAGGAGTCAGTAGTTAAAATTCTATGATTTTAGTATTTGAGGACACTTGTCTGATTTTTAAGGTTAAGGTTACAGAGACCAACCACACTACTTCCAACTACCAGAAGGCACAACGAGCCTCTAGCTGGTACTACAGCCCCCCCCCCCCGCAAAGGATCACCATAAAAGACAGGGTCGTATTCTAGTGCCACCATTCTCAACTACAGCTATGTACTTTTAACACACATTTTCATTTAAAAATGCCATTCCTGGACTTTACTCTGCAGAAAATTCCTCATTCAATACCTGTCATTATTTTTAAGATCTCTGGACATTTTCTTGAGGTCGTTAATTTAATCACATCAATTATGGGTGATGAACACTATAGCTCAGAATTGCTTTCAGTCAGCTACAACATTAGCTGCTAATAATGGTAATACTAATAAGTAACACTTGGGTTTTTACTTTATGGGTAGCACTTTGCTGAGGGTTTTACATGTTACTTTAATTCTTTACACCTATAAGGTACAAAACTGTTCCTAATTCTTACTTTAAATGAGTGGAAACTGAAACCTATAAAAATTCAGTGATTTACCCATGCTCACAGAGTTAGGAATTAGAGTTCACATTTATTACTGTCCTAAAAAATCTCTTGCAAATTTTTCTGAAAAAGTGGTATTAGACATATTTATGGTGGTAAATTTAACTCTAATTCAACCTTTCTTTCACTCTTTGTATCCTTGACATTACTTGTTGATTTTGGCAGCCACTCCTTCCTTGAAAGTTGATGTAAAGAAGTAAATAATCATGAGTTGAAATTCATCTTACCATAAGTTAATTTTTCTTCCATAATCATTATCTATCTAATATAACACTTAGCATCCTTTCCCTGGATGGATAAGTATGTATTTCAAAATGGTTGCCATGGAAGAGTTCCATTTTTTAGTTCTCTTTTACCTTTCTCTTTTAAAATAGTATGAAGGTGTCTCAAAATGAGCTTGGAACACCCTTATCCCAGTATCTCCTTTTCCAGTATCACTGTGTTCAGGTTGCCTGCCTTACACCCAAAATGATGCAAGTGGTGTTAATTGTAGGTATCTGAAATTGATAAATTTGGGAGATGACTTTACCTGAAAAATTCTGTATGTTTGATTACTTTGGTTAAATCGATTAAAATTATTTTTTCATTATGTATGCCATGTTTTATCTTTAACAAATATATAATGATATTTTTAGAGGTTTTTTTTTTTTAATCTGTAAATGCCTTACTATAGTTTTGCAAAATAAAACTTGTATTAAACCTCATTTACTCTGAACTTTATAGGTTCTCTTAGCAGGCCCATTTTTAGTAAAAATATTTGAATGGGTAAGGTTAGCTACAGGCTATAAGGAAATATGTAGCATGTAGAGATTTTAAAATAACCATGACATTATAATATTATTGATGTTTTTTTTTCCTGCCACAAATGTGAAAGATGGGATATCTGTTTATTTTGTGTATGTTTTTCCCCCTCCCCAGATCTATAAGACATACCGACACAGTGTCCTTGCTTTTACTCATGTACTTATACCTGCCTGGATTATTCATTACTATCTCAAATATCATGTGAATGTAAGTATGTTTTAAATATGTGTTTTTCAGAATTTATTTTTAATATTATTCCCTATGTGGGTATGCCCTACCCTGCTTTACGTAGTGAGAATAATCTGCCACTTGTAACTGATTTTTTAACTACTTTGAATCCTTTTAGGTAAAAGGTTTAATGAAACTTAAGTAATGTATAGTTTTTCAAAAAGTTAATCTTTATATTTGTTGTTTACAACTTGAAATGATCAGTGTTTAAGTGATCAGAATGTAGTTGACCTAATAATACTAGTATAAACTCAGGGTCATGAGTAAGAAGGGAGAAAGGATTTTTGCTGCCTTTTTTGAGCATAGATCTGGTGTAAAGTAAAATTCAAAATAGATAGTAGTTATCTTTGTCACCGTCCCATTTCCCTTTTCTTCATTCTATCATTAGAATCCAAGATGTTCAAAAGCTTGAACTTTTTCACTGGAATATCTTGCATGTGGTGATTGAACTGAGACAGTTGCCTTATTTTAAAGGCTAAGGATAGTCTGGTGTAGGGTGTTGGATCCCAGGCAGGATGAGGAAAGGGTGCATTTCAGGGAATGTCATGGAAGGGAGAGAAGTGGTGGCTGTCCAGCATGGAATGTTGTAACCCAGAGTAGGACAGCATTCTTGTACTCATTGAAGAATGTTAGATCCTGGGTGGGTGGGGTTTGGGAGAGCTGGTGAGTACACCTGTTTGGAGAGTAGCAGTGCAGCAGCCTGGTGTAGGATTTTGAAACCTGCACAGGGGGAGGACATTGGGAAGAAGGGTGGTTTGGGGCATTGATGGAGGTGGCAACGCAGACTAAGATGTCAGAATTTGAATGAGGTGAAGAGGTTATTTATATTGGAGTATGGTGGTGATGATAAGTGATTGTTTATATACAAGAAGATTGAAAAGATAAGTATATATAGTGATGATAATGGGACCCAAGATTCTCATTGTTGGAAAAGGGATTTACACATATAGTAAGGGAGAAAATCCTATGTTGCTGTAATGGAATTGGAAGTATTGGTGTTAACACGTGGTTTTTAATAGGTACTAATAGATATAGAAGTAATTATAGATGTAAGTGTAGATATTCCCTAGCTCTGTCCACTGACAGCACCTGGCAGCAGCAGTGTTACCCCATGGTAATTAGCACATCTAGCATCCTCCTGGTCTTATTTTCTAAATAAAATTCTCCACTGAAAAGATCCAGAGCTCTTTGAGAAAATGGCTGATTCCAGGGCTGGGGCAGGGAAAATAAAAGATGAGCTTGGGGTGTTAGAAAGTAAAGAACTATTCAAAGAATGATAGAAGATATACCAAAAAGACACAGAGTCAGCCTGAAAGGACTCCCACTGGGACAATTTGAATATAAAAATAAATAATGATAGTAATAGATGATAGATAACTGAATAAATAAAATCCATGAGTCCATACTTATATAAATAAGTAAATGAATTAATATGTAGGTAAAAGAAGCTTTTTTTGGTACCAGGTCGCTAAATAATAAATTGACAAGGAATGATGGAATTAGAAGTCACCATTTGTGAATCATTATAGTAATACCTTATTCAGCCAAGGAACATCAAAAGATGCTAAGATTAACCTCAAAATACCTATCATCAACATACTTACTTGTTACAAAGGTAAAAAGGGTAATTTTATGATGGAGAAACCTGGCAGACATCAGCTTAATCAAGAAATTTGAATTAACATTCCTAGTAATGGGACAAATTGAAATTGTGTGCTACTTGATAGGATGAAATAAAAAGAAAATGGCATCAATGTTTCAATATTCCTGCCAAAAATAATAATCTGTATCTAATCATGAAACATAAGACTCACCCAAATTGAGGGGCTTTTCTGCATAATAATTGGCTTATTACCTTCAAAAATGTCAAGATCAGGAAGGTTAAAGATTAACCGAAAAGTCATTCCAGATTGAAGAAAACTAAAGAGACATGTCAACTAAATGCAGTTCTTGAATGGGCTTAGTTAAAAGAACAAAGATGGTACTGGCAGTTGGAATTTTAAAGAGCCTACACAATGGAGAACAAGTCATGTAAGAGGGGATTTTCCTGAGGATTTCAAACAATTACTGAGACAGTTGGTAAATTTGAATGGGTTCTTTAGACTAGGTAGAAGGTAGTAAAGTATCAATGTTAATTTCCTGGTTTTGATGGCTGTATTGTGAGTTTTTAAAGAATATTATCCTTATTAGTAGGCAATACACCCTAAAGTAATAAACCAGTCTGCAATTTAGTATGAAGTGATTCAGTAAAAAAAATAAGTAAATACAAAATTTATAATTCTTACAACTTTTTTTAAGTTTAAAATTATTTCAAGATAAAAACAAAAGTTTGGGACTACCTAACAAATTGTAGATAATCCAGTAGAAGTTTGCTTTCTGTTAGCCGGTTGAAAGGAAAATGAAACAAATAACTGGTTTTCTCAGAGAATTTTCTCTAACACGACTTGTTCTCTGTTGATTATTCTTGACCTCAAGGAGTTTAGGAGTTTATAATAAAGTTGGAAGATAGGTATGATTTGGGTAAGAGTATGTTGGAGAAAAGTTACTCTAGCCAGAAAGAAAAGTAAGGAGTCAGTAATGAGCATGGCCATGTCTACCCAAGACTGAGATGACTAGAATAGCAGGTCTCTTGGCTTAGTAGCCTGGGGACCACTTAATGGAATGTCTTGAAAGCTAGGCAGAGGAGGTTGAAGTGTAGGTGGTAAACAGTGGGAAAATTTCCATTTTTAAATAGCTGAGTAACTTGATAAAAATTATATATTTAGGAAATTGAAAAACATCAATATGTAGGGTGAATTGGAGGAGAATATTGACATCAGGCAAATCAGCTGGATTTTGTTGCAGTTTAGCAGATGTTGAGAATCTGGTTAGGGCTAAGATTGTAGGAATGGGGGGAAAAAGTGAAGCCAGAGACACTTTTTAAGGAAGAAATAGCTCAAGTTAAGTTGGGGATGAAACCAAAGTTGAGTCATTTATGGCTCTAAAATTTCTAGCCTTGGAAGTTATAAGTAGGGTTTTGGAAAGGTGAGCATTCTGGTCATGAAGTTGGAAGTAAGTTTGTTTAGGAGCATGTGTTGCCATATCAGTTTCTGGGGATGTCCATGTGGACGTGGCCTGTCTTATGTGATTTGTGGAGGCTAGTAGCAATTAAGAGTTGGGGTTTAGTGCTTTCACTTGAACACACACATTCACAACAGAATAATCTTTCTACAGCCGTTAAAGAGGGCTAACAATTTACATGTGGAAGGGTCATATAGTTTATATTTCTATTGTTAAGGGCTCAAACAAGGTTTTATATTTAGGGTCACTTGCAAGGCCACTTCATATCATTATAGGTCTGTATTTTTTCACTTTATTAACATGCAAAACCCTGGAGAATAAAAATACTGCTTCCTCTCAATTTTTTTTTAACGTTCAAGAGTGATTTTTATGTACAGAAGGCACTGCTCACAGTTTTGTGTAATATAAATTAATATTCAGTTCGTTAGTTTCAAATTTATAAACTTCCTCTTTTTAAATTCTTTAAATTCATTTTTAAAATTCTGTTAAACTACCTATACATCTAGTAAAATATGAAGTCTCCTTTCTTTGTTATTATTTTTGGATTAATTCAAGTTGAACTCTTCTAAAATAATTGTACTTAAAAACATAATCAAATTCTCTTAAATGTTTTAAACTGCATTTTGAAATGCATTTTAACTAGAATCCTAAAACTAATATTTTAAAACTAATAGCCAGATTATCTTAAATATTACAAATAATTTAAATAAGAGAATATATGGATTGTCCCAGTGTTTTCAGAACTTACTAAATTTGACATTCACCCGTTTCGACTCTGGTGAATATGTACTCATATCTATATTTAACTAAATTTTTCTGGGATTGAAAAGATACTTTCTAAGAGAAGCAGATTTAACACACTGTAGTTACTGAGTTGACAATTCAGGACATTAATATGATTGCTTATCTGAGGGTTCATATTTCCAGGTGATTTTTTTCTGTGCCAGAGATGGACATATTTAAAGGTTTTATGTCAGTAGAGGTTCCAAGGCCTATCTCTTCTTACCTTACTCTTTTGATTTGGGTGGGACTGCATTCTCAGTAACCGTTGCAGCCAGTTTGCTTTAGCTAATGTTTACTGCCTACTTGAATTTTACAATTCTCTCTGATGACATTTCAATGTCTTCTCACTTCTGGCCACAGTTCTTAAAGACAATTTAATATCTTCACTTTGTATTATGAGAAATGTTTTTAAAGACACTGTAATGTCCTCACATTGTATTTTGAGTTTCTCTCCTGCATTTGGCTTCAGTTTCTCCAAGTTTTACATCCTGCCAGCAATCTTCTAAAGTTTTGGTTTGGTATTTCTTGCAGATGCGTATGCTTAATAAGTACCATTTAACAAATATTTATTTAGTTCCTCCTGTGTGCAAGGCATTGTTCTAAAAAAAAAGGGATACAGCTGTGAACAAATCGGATGGAGTCCCTGCCCTCAGGAATTATTTATTCTAGTCTTGGAGACTGGTAATACATAGATAAACAGAGGTATATAATGGAGGTAATAAGTCTGTAGAAGAAAAGCTAAGCAGGATAAAAGGCTAGAGAATGGGGGGAGGGCGTGCTATTTGAAGAGAAACATAAATGAGACTAGGATATGGATTGAGCACATATTTAGGAGAAGAGCATTTCTGGTAGAGGAATCATTAAGTACAAGGGCCCTGAGGCTCAAGCAAGCGCAGCTGATTGGACTAACAGCAAAAAGCAACCATGGCTATAGTACAGGGGGACAGAGAGATAGGAGCTCAGAAAGGTGGCCAGGGGCCAGATTGTGCAGAATCTTAGAGATCAGAGCAAAGACTTTGTTTTTTTTCTCTAGGAATTAAAAAACTTTGAGCAGAGGAGTAATACATCTTAAAAGAATCACTTTACTCTGCCAGTAGTGTGGAGAATAGACCATGGAAGGACATGAATGGAAGCCAGGAGACTAGTTGGTGAAAAATGATAGAGACTTGGATGAAGGGTAGTAGGACTAGAGGTGGGATAGTAGTACTAGAGGTGGTGAGAAACAGATTCTGGATATAATCTCAAGGTAGGATCTCAACAGGATATAACCTCAGCAGGATTGTTGAAGGATTCTTGAACAGAGAGACGGGACACTGAAGCTATAAGCAGGAAGCAGCGTTTATTGATGCCAGCACCAGCTCAGCAGATTCTTATCCAAAGGCTGAGCCCTGACTGTAACATAACAGGCAGTTTTATACAGTCTTGTCATTCCTACACAGCTACAGATATAAGGAAGAACATTAATTGGTTGGCAAGCTATGATAAAACTGATGTTAGCCGGAGTGTCCTTGAGGTAGGGGGAGAACAGTCAGGAACAAACTCATGAAAGCAGGAAATGCCCAGGCAGGGTCAGGCTGCCACAGGATCTGCTGAGGAGTCAATGTTTTTGGCCTTCTTAATTGGCAGAATTAAAGGGTCATATACTGGGATAAGAGATGGTTAGGGGTTGGGGGAAGTTAAGAGTTGGATGTGGTTAAGTTTGAGATGCCAATTTGATAGTCAAGCAGAGATCTTGACTAAATATTTGGATGTATGAATCTGTAGTTTGGTGAAAATTTGAGACTTACGTTAAACATTTGGAATTTGATCTATTTTATTTTAGGAGAAACTCTAAAACCGTAATTAACAGACATTACTTTTATCGCAGACAAAACCATATGCCATTGTTGAAAGGAAGCCCAGAATATTCCCAGTAAGTCTTAAAATGTCTCTGATTTTTCTTTTGTTAATTATTTTTCTCCCTCTTTTCCCTCCCCAAGTGATCATTAGTCTAAAATGTTCCTTCTCACTGTCAGTTTAAGTGCCTGCTTTATATATTCTTTGTTTGTTTGTTTGATTTTGTTTTTTAAAGAGGAAATGGTGTGAACTAGCATTTGAAAATGGGAGGTGGGCACATTTGTTTTCAACCTGGCTGTAACACTGTATGATCTCTGTAGTCCTAAAGTGAATTGAAGGTAGGTGCCCTGGTTTCATGTAGGCTTAAGGACTTGGGATGGAGAGGGCACCAGCCTGCGCAGACACCTGAGCATAGTAATAGCAACTGAATACCTCTGTTATTATTTCCAAACTATCATTTCTTATGTCAGTTTGACTTTAATCTCTCCATCTGTGAATTTAAAATCTGTTAATGTGTGCTTAAATTTTATAATATGAATATGTAAGCTATTATCCTAATTAAAAAATGAATCTTTTCAGCATTAAAAGATTACACAGAAGTCAGTTATTTTTACTGGTTGTGAGGTTATTATTTGACATATAAAATACATGTTATGTTATTGTCCTATTTCTAGTCACAGATAATGAACTACCATCAATCTCTAAGTTCTATAATTTTAAAAATTCTTGCTAAATGACGTAGTCAAAATAATTCATTATCTACTGCAACAGAAGAGAATTTTAGGGAGAACCACCAAATTGGCTACCTGTCCAGTTGGAAGTCTGCTTTAGGAAATAGGGGATTTCTTTATATTTCATTGTGTATAGTTGATGTGTGTCAGGGCCTAGAATAGAATAGGAATTCAAAATAGGAAATTCTCTTACTGGTTTTACCAGTTGGGTAATTTATTTATTCTTTCATTTATGTATTTGTTTATTATTTATTTTACCATTACTGTTCAAAGGAAAAGAAGGAGGGCTTTCATTGAGAGACCACATAGTGATTCCATGGCATTTCTCCTACTTCTGTATTTTTGCCACTGTGGTTCTTTCCATTTCTGCACCATTGACCCCTTTGAGAAGCTTCCTGTTTGCTGACATGAAGAAAGCTCATTTATACATACATTAGAATAGAATAGGCAGTGGCAAACATAACCCCAAATTTCAGTGGCTTAATAAAACAAAAGTGTATTTCTTATTGATATCACAAACTAATGTGGATCAGGCCGTCTTCTTCAATCTTATAGTTATGCCATCTGGAATATGAGGCTTCTAAGATCATGTTAGGGTAAGAGAGGGCTGGACGTGGTGGGATTCTTTTTTTTTTTACAGCCTTCCTAGGTGGTTTCCCATCCAAGTACTAACCATGCCTGACCCTGCTTAGCTTCCGAGATCAGACAAGATCCGGCATGTTCAGGGTAGCATGGCTGTAGACGGCGGTATTCTTTTAAGGTATAATCTTACAAGTACTTACATCACTTCTCTTAGATCCTGTTGGCCAGAACTCATTCTCATTGTCCCAAATAGTTATGTGCTTTTTAAAAAACATTTCCCAGCATCCTGTGCCTGAAAACCTTTGCCACAGTCCATCCTTATAGTCACCAAATAGCTCTTTGCTTCCTTCACCCCATATCATTCTATAATACAGTTCCTTCCCTAGTGAGCAATCGCAAAGTCTCATTCCATCACTGCAACCAGCACCAAATCCAAGATTTCCAGATGAAGCACAGTAGTATCTATCAGTTTTAGATGTGACTTCTATTGGAAATTTGAGGACCAATGAAGTAAGAAGGCAAGTTAACTGTATCCCTTGTCCCTGCCCTCCCCTTGCCACACACCTCCATTTTTCATTGGTGGCATTCAGACAGTGCAGTCACTGATTCTTGACAATTCTGAAATCTGTGGTCAAATATAAAGACTGCTAACCCTCATGAGTAGGAAGTGTCTTGAATGGGCACTGATTTTGTTTTCTGGAAGTAAAACCTTTATTCACTGATTTTCTGGCCCTTGGCTCGGTCCGTAGGGGTTCTCTCTTTTCCATTATCAACCTAGACCACATCTAAAATGAGTTCTGGGAGGCATGCCCTTTTTAGTGTTGTACAGCCTTTTAAATCTGCCTCCTGTACACAGGTTGAGTGCCAGAGGTTGTTTTAAGGTGAAACATTCACAAACCTTTGTTGCCTATATATTTGGTTTCTTTGACCTTCTAGTTCCCACAACATTTGGCAGGCATAAAAAGAAAAATACTTGTTAGAACAAGTCCATTTGCTTCTAGTTAGTCCCACATACATCTATCCTTTCTATACATAGTTACCAAGTTCTGTCCTTCCTTTGTCCTCAAGCAACTGCCTCTCAACTCAGTGGCCGCTATGTGGAGGCCATCTGAAAGGGACTCTGGTTCACAGGCTACCTTCGTTTCAGTCTGATCTTTGTCATAGGGCTGAGTCCCTGTGTTTATTGAGTTCTGTTTGGCTCTGTTTCTCAGCATTTCTTCAGTGTTAACTGTTTAGAGATTCATAAGCAAACTGATGTTCCAATTGTTCCAATCTACAAGGTCCTGATTTTTTTTTATTCTCCATTTTTATTTCTCCTCTCAAATCAGCTACTTCTTGCCTGAGCTCATGCTTCCTAAAATACATTCCAAGGGAGCAAGTAGTAGTCAAACACATACTATAACTTGCCCCAGATACCTCTCCTAGAACCCCAAGTTTATTAGGTTCTGTTTCCAAGTTATTACTCCATCTTTTATCCTCCAATGCCGATGTCCTTGCCCTCAAACTGCTAAGTCAGTGCCATGTGTTTCAGTTTTTATTACAGCAGCATTACTACCATTTCAGGATACTAATTTCTGTGTTAGGGTAATGCTAGTTGTGATAACAAATTATCCCCCAAATGTATAATGGCTTAAACATAATAGTTTATTTCTTCATCAGATAACAGTCCTAAGCTGTACCAGGTCAGGAAATGGGAGGGGTGGGGACTGGGGCATAATTCTGTTTTACCCAGTCATTCAGACTATCAGACTGACAGAATCTATCTTGAACACAAAGCTGAAAATAAAGCTAAGTAATTTGCCTATAATCATATAGCTTGTCAGTGGAGGTTACAGGATTCTCACCACTTGGTTCTGGCTCCAAAGCTCATGGCCCTTTCCAGAAAGGTTTGAAAAGACACCTGAATCAGCTGCTCAGGCGAAGTTTACATTCATTCTGTCTCTTATATCTGAACCAAATGGTAAACTGTTGATTGCCTAACACATTTAGTTGCTGGGAATACTTTACTAGCTTATATTGAGCTGAAAGTGTTACCCTGTAACTTCTAGGGCTTCTCCTATTTCTTGGGGTCATGCAAAATAAACATGATCTCTTTATCACTTTGTGAAGAGACCACTTTTGTGCCCATACTAGTAATTGAGTAGAACCTCCACTATTCTTTCACTTAAACCTTAATATTTTGAATACTAACTAGTTGGTCATCTTTACTTTGCCTCTATTTTGTCTAAGTTGCTTTTATAGTGTGAATGCCAAAGCTGAACTAAATTTTTGGTGTGATGTCTGATCAAGTGGATATATCTCTGCAGATAAGATTTTTGTACTAACGCATGTTTGTTTTCCTAGGGTGATATAATTCTGGAGACTGGAGAAGTAATTCCACCAATGAAGGAATTTCCTAAGCAACATCACTGAAGATTACTTTAAAATTTCAAAGGCATATGAAACCAAGTTGCTACATTACCATATTTACTGAATGTATTTTCTGGAAAAGTAACTTTAATAAAGTTTACTCTCAGATATGTGTTGTCTGTTTCTCCTCAAAAACTGTAGAATTTGAGACTCTTGATTATTTAATAAGTAAAAACTAGACATGCTAACAAAATATAGAGGGATCACCTTTTTCTGTTTTTGACTTGAAAAACAGGATGTAGAAAAATAATCACAGGACAGATTTTTTCTTACATAATACCTAATCTAGTCTGATGTGTAAGTATGCAACAGAATGAAATGTTACAATAAACATAAGAATGGAAATTCCACACACTTGTTTTAAAGATGGATTTCAGAGGCATTTAAAAAGTATTTTATAAACTATAAATTGAAAAGCATGTCATTCCATCTATGATTTGATACTCAAAGGCTGTCAGATGTAGATTGCTTTGTTACAGGAGAATGTAAAAAGACAAACAGTTGAAAAATTGGCACATTAGTGGTTTATAATAAAGCACAATAAGCAAAAATAAAATTGGAAACCATATCGATTTTACTTTAAATCTAGACACGTGCCAGAGAAGTATTTGCATAGAATAAAGTTTAGAGGAATTATAAATTTTCATTCATGCCGAAGATTTTGTCAGGGTATTCCTTTCTTAGCTGTCGTCGAGCAGCTACTGTTGATGCATAGATTACATATCCCCAGGAGAGTAATACGATCGCGAGGAGCAGCTGAAAAAAAATGGAAGAGGGGACTTAGAAGCAAAAAATTCACTGTAATGTGAATGTTACTTCTCTTCGTCCCCCATAGGTTGCCATGTACGTTGTTAAGGTGGAAATTAGTGACAAACTCGAATAAGGAATTCCGGCAGCGAGTAAGGACCCAGCAGTCCTTACGTAAGAAGCGGAAGAGCGTATCCTCCAGGAAGAGGCGGAGTCAAGGTGAAGGGAGTGAAATGCTTAATTCAGGAATGGATTTTAGAGTTTCTGGACGCTGAAGGCATAGGGGGGCTTCACCTACGGGCCTAGGGAGTTGACACCGTGGAGCCTCACCAGAGCCGGGACCTACCACCGAGTAAATCCAGTCCAAAGTGCGGCGACTCACTGGCTTCATGGTAAGAAGGCGACAATGGTTCACGGGAACGCGCAGAACCTGCAGGCCCTAGAGTAACCTCCGGGGCGGCGGCGGCCGGGCGGCGACGGTGGCGGCGACGGCGGCCATCTTTCAGCCTGGCACAGCCGCCCGCCCACTCGCCTCCAGTAGCGTTTCCCACCCGTAGGGTTGGCCTCTTCCGCCCGGAGCTGGGGGTGGGCTCACGTGATCGCGGGCCTAGCCCGCCTTTCAGGGACGGAATGAGATAAATGAGAAAATGTTTAAAAATGGTTTGTTGGGCACTAGGTAAGTGTACCTCGTCAGTTGATCTGTTCGTTGTAGAGCAGTGATAATGCAGGATAATGTACCATAATGTACATTTGTATCGGAAAAACGAATCTGTTTTAAATACTACACCGGCGTCTAACGCTGGAAGAATGCAGGTTCCGCCTCGCATCTGTTCCCACATTATATTGATAGGCGTTCGTATAGTCATCTTTGACGTAAATAAAAATGCCACCCACTTTTATATAATTGACGAATCGTGGGAATCTCTATTGAGCCCTTCTTCAAGAAAGAGAACGCAGCAGCTTGTTGATGTAAATGATAACTTCTGAGAAGAAATAACTTGGCACGGATTACCTGGCATAATGTACCTGACAAGCAAGTGTTTGCTGAGTGTATATTATGTGCTTAGAACGGTAGTACGTATCAAATATTAAGTCAAAGGTTGGTGGTTGGCACTTGGCGAGTTTTACCAAATTCAATTCTAGAATGTTTGGGACATTTCCATCTGAGGCCAGAGGGTAGAATGGAGCAATGGGCCCCTTTAGACTCAGAAGTTCTTTCTCTGTACATCTCAGATATCTAAAATAGGGTTTTAATCCTGATTTCGGGGAGTGGGACAGTGGGGGGAGGAGAAAGTTTTATCTGTTTGGGGAAGATTTCAAGGCTCTGTTCTCTTGGAGGGTAATCCCTGTTCATCCCCAGACTGGAGTAGATACCTCTCTCTGAACACTTATGTAGGATTCTGGTTGAGCTCTCGCTTTGGGTTCCATCAGATCCTGGTGGTGTTAATTCCCAGCTGTGCAACAGGAGGTAAAGTCACTTCACCTCTGTGTAACTCAGTTCCTTTATACACTGGAGATAATTTTAGTTAACTTCTCGTAGAGTTTGGTGAGGTTTAAATGAGACTTAAGCTAGTTATCGTATATTCCGGGTGTTAGAAGCAAACATTAAGTTAATGCCCATGTAACTCCAGAGATTGGTAGTAACGAGAATGATAATGGTGATAAAGTTTTCTACCTCTGTGTGTCTTTTTACTTCCATTCCAGGAACAGAGGGGACGGTGGGGGCAGGGCCAGGGCTCTGGCCCAGCGCGTAAGCCCCGCCCTCATTGCCGGCGCCTTTCTACTGCGCATGCCTTACGCAGGCGGGTGTTGTGTTTTGATGCGCCGAGGGCGGTGGGGTGGGCTTTGCTCCTACCGCCGCCCCCAAGCTGCCATTGGTCATGAGCTCTTTACGTCACAGGGGTCGCAGCCGCCGCCGGGGTCTCCGCTGTCTCGCGAGGAGGGTGAAGCGCCCCCGCCTGCACCCGCTCTTGAGGGCCGGCGGCGAAGTCGCCGGGTACGCCTTCGCGGATCCTGCCGTCACCGACCTAGCTTTCTGGGCCACCGGGAGCTTGCCACGAGCGCCCCAGCTCGGCCTGCGCCAGCATCCTCCGAGGTGAGTGAGATCGGGAACAATGGGGTACGGGGGTCGGAAGGGCTGGGCCAGCTGGAGCTCCCGTCTGGAGCGAGGCCCAGGGACGAGAGAGCTGAGAGGCCAGGCCGTCCGAGCCTCGGCAAGGCAGGGACAGGGCGGGCGGCACCTGAGGCATACCTGTGGATTTGTTCCGGTGAATTGGGGGGAGAGCTGCGTTTCCAAGAAGCGCTCCCGAGAGGCGCGAGCATAGCCGTGTACTGGAAAGAGCTTGTTCTCGGGGGAAAAACCCAATACAAAACAAAACGTTCGAGTCTGAATCGTGGCATCTCCACTGTCAGGTGTGACCTTGAATGGGTCCTCAGACCTCTCTGATCCTGTCTGTAAAATGGTAATAACAATATTTTAGTTCGTTGTGATTATGTAATGCACGTGGTGTTTGTCTTGGATCCTGGCTGGTGGCAGTTCTCAAGCAATGGAAGCGACTGTCACCGTGACTGTGGAGTTGTCTGCAGTGTTACACATTGTGGACTTACTCCACATCGAGTAAACTTATTCATCCATCGAGTCAGTGCGGCTTTCCTCGTGGGCTGCAGATTCCTAGACTAGAAGGGGGCACTACTGACATGAGGCAAATAATGATTTAAGAGGAAAAATGAATCGAATTTGGTAGGTAATTTTTAAGGTTAAAATAAATTAAGGGAACGGGCTATCCATTAAGTTAATAGTGATGAGGGTTGGGAGTTTTGTCTTTATTAGTCAATAACATGCAAAGCTATGCAGTCAGCTAAAACAATCTTGGTTGTCTAGAATGAAGTATCTTTAGAGAGGAATGGTTCCCAAGCATTTTTCTTTTCTTTTCTTTTCTTTTCTTTTCTTTTCTTTTCTTTTCTTTTTTCTTTTTTCTTTTTTCTTTTTTCTCTTCTCTTCTCTTCTCTTCTCTTCTCTTCTCTTCTCTTCTCTTCTCTTTTCTCTTTCTTTTTAATTGCTGGAATTGAAATTAAACTTTAAGGGATCCGGTCAATAGATTCTATAATTTTCATATGATCATTTGGAATTGATTAAATTGTGGTTAAAAGAGGTAGTGATTTCTTTTAAGGTCACAAGAGGCAGAACCCAGATTATTTTTAATACTTTTATAGTTATCTGTTTGTGAACCCTTTTTAGTTACTCTGCCTAGATATATTAAATACAATAGATTAGTAATAGATTGATATCTTTCTGGGCCTTTATAATCAATCAGTTATGCGTGATGAAAACAAACAAATGACTTTATTTTTACATAACATGGGGAAATAGTATTCCATTCTTACTGCTCAGCAAGCACTATCCTCAGTGTTTATGTGGAATATGTTTATTCACATGACCACCTTTTCAGGTGGGTACTATTACTTAACCCTTTAAGAAATTGAGAAAATTTAAAGTTTTGAGGAATTAAATAACTTTTTCTAGATCACATAGCTGTTTTGTGGTTTTGATTCTCAGCCTGGGCTTCATTAAAATTAACACCAGTCCTCCAGATGTAATCAGCTGGTGATTTAATTTTCTATTCAGTCATTTAAGAAATGTCATAGAATATGATTTTTATAAGAAGTCTGGCTTTATAAAATATTTAATTCTTTAGAATATTTCTACTTTGTTTATAGCACTATGTGGTATTTATGTCTAGTCAGTCTATGGTCTTATTTAGACTTCAGTCTCTTGATTCTTTATCCTCACTCCACTTTTTTTCCATAGATATGTTTGCCTATTGATTATCTGAAATGCCTCGAAAATATGGTGCGAAGGGTTTTTATCCTTGTTAAAGCCAACGGATTTGAAGATTTGGGGAAGGGAAGGTTTGGCTTAATCAGTTTGTCCTAAAGATAATAAACTTTAGAATTTTGGATGCAGTTAAGGAAATGAGATCAGAAGAACTGGTTAATCTTCTTCCCTATGGGGAAATGAATTCGAAATTCTAATTCCTAGAGTGCTAGGGTAGAGAAACCTTTATCACAAACTTCTAGAACCTGAAGCACTAAATATACCATCAGGTCCACTTTTGCTACCTAAACCCAGAACCCTGTCTACAAAGTTACAAATCTTACTCTGTCTCTTGCCATCCTGTTTTATGCCATAATTTGTATTTTTTACACAGCTTTTTTAAAATATAATTTATATTCCATATAGTTCAGCTATTATATATAATTCGGTAGTTTTAGTGTATTTACAGAGTTCAACTGTGATCAAATTGAACATTTTCATCATTCTAGAAAGAAACCTTGTAATCCTTCTCACTCCCCCCAGCAACCATTATTCTGCTTCCTGTCTAGACTTGCTTATTCTGCACATTTCATAGAAATAGTATCATACAATGTGTGGTCCTCAGTGATGGATTTTTTTTTTCATTTAGCATAATGAAAAGGTTTATCTATGTTGTAGCATGTATCAGTACTTCCTTTTTATTGCCAAATATTCCATTGTATAGATGACAAATGCTGCTATGAATATTCACTTGTGAGTTTTTGTGTGGAGATATGTTTTTATTTCTCTTAAATAGATAGGTAGGTGTTGGATTGCTGGGTCATATGATAATTTTACTTCATTTGTATTTTAGCAAATATTTTAATTTTAGTACTATCGAGTGATGATTTTGAAGGAGCAAATCTCTTATTTGATGAATTACATTTGTTGCCATATTTGGTATTTCGGATGAATACCATGCTTTGTAACTAAAGATATTCCTGTGTAGAAATACAAAACAGAACTCTAATTTGTTCTTTTTACTTATTATGAATGACATTACTGGAAATTCTTTATAGACTTGTGCTGTCTAAGTGATTAATAGGCTTATAAAACTAGAGGAGGGAATAGTAAGATACCATTTTTAAAAAATCATACTTAGTTGAGATTTTGTTTTATTTGAACTTCAAGTTTACCTCATTTCTTTAATAAATTTATTCTACATTGTAATTTTCATGTGAACTGGAAATGGTTAGTGAACACAAATTCTTTATTCTAAAGACGTAAATTAGGGTAAAATGTATTAGCTTGAAATTTACCAGTCTTTTTAAAGTCTAATTATCCCTTTATTATATATTGAAGGGGCAGACTAAAGTCTAGAGTTATTGTGGACTTCAATCCTGATCTTATGATAACCTCTCTAGTTCTCTTTCCACTTTTCACACCTTCTGCTAACACATGCATACTGTCTTTTATCCTACAGTGTTTTGTTTTTAGGGTTTTTTTTTTCCTCCCTGAGTTAGGAGAATGAAAAATATTAGAACTAGGGGAAACCATTGAGAAATTTATGCAATATTAAGGTTGCAGAATTTAAATATAGACAGAAAAGCAATTGGCATTATGTATTTATAATTCTCTTTAAGGACAGTGGGGATTTTTACATTTCTGCTCTAGAGAATATAATACTATAAATATTTGAATGCCTTAAAGAACTTGTTCAACATTAATTGACTCCCTATTAAGTTACGGTTCTGATTAAGATGCCCTAGATGAGCAAGTTTAATTTGAAATCTATGATGAAATAACTTATATTTTACAATCTCAAGTTTTTGTGGGTTTGTTTTTGTTAGAACTTCGAATAGCCAATGAATTTAGAAAATTACAGTTATATTATTTGACTAACTTGATAGAGATTGACTAATGTTAGAACTTCTGTGATAGAGGAGGTAGAGAAAGATGAATAATAAGCCCAGGAAAACATAAAGGAAGAAACTACATAATGATTAGTGTAGAATGCAGCTAAGAAAGGATTTTATACAATAACAAGGCCAAAATGTAACACTAGATTTTAGCTCTGGCAAATTCATGTTTTAAGTTATTGGCCAATATAAACTGATAAATTCAAAGAAAACAAAACTAATCTCTAAGACTCTCATGATCCTTGTGAGAAAAGATAATAAGGGAAGGAGACTGAAAGCATGATTCAAGATACTTTGGGCTGACTTTGGATTAAATAAAAAGGCTAAGAAAGACTTCTGAAGGGTGCTAAAAGGAATCACTGATGAACTGAATATAATAGTGTAGTAATAATAGTATCATAGTACTGACAACAGCTACTAACATTTAATGAGCATTTGCTGAGCCAGGCACTTCTCATGAGTGCTTTTACATTTAGTAGTTCATTTAATTTTCACTAAAAATTATTTTTGTGTGTGAAGGAATCTTTCACTAAAAACCATAGAGTTGGTTTAAACAAGTGAACTTTCTGGTATGCAGAAAGTTATCTCACTAACATTTTTTAAAAATTATAATTGATCTACAATATATTAGTTTCAGGTGTACAACATAGTGATTCAACATTTATGTGCCTACTTTGTGTCCACCATGATAAATCTAGTAACCACCTGTCAACAAAATTATTGCTAACACTATTTTTAAAGGTCCATATGCAATACTTACCATAAATAAAACAAATCAGTAGTCTATATTGTCTTGAGGCATATGTGTGAAAGATATAAAACTGTAGATAGAAATAACACTACCTAAGAACAGATGTTTTTGTTTTTTGTTTTCTAGAGAGGCATAGAAAGGAAAGACAAGGAATGTTTTTAAAAATCTGGAATAACCTTGAAAAAATGTTAGTTGCTAAATCTGAGTGGTGGATACATGGATACTTTGGTATATTTTCTTGGTATGTTTTTTTTTTTTTTTTTAGTTTTTTTAATATACCAACTATTTCTCAATTAAATCAGTTTTAAAAGAATAATAGAATGTTATATGATATTTGAGAACTTACTATGTATCAGGCACCTTTTCTAAGGGTACCTTGTTCACAAGCCCTGTGAGGCAGTGATCTACAAATGAAATTGAAGCATTGAGATAGTAGCTGGTACACAGTCACACTACTAGTAAGGAACCAGAATCCAAACCCAGGAAATCTGACTTGAGAGCTTATGTTTATTTACTATATTACTAATGCTACACTGCTCCTTTATATGACAAAGATATCAAACTATTCAACTATTTTCAGTCAAAGTATGTTTCAGTCATTTGAGTTTTTTTCAGGTTTAGTTATTTCTTTTATCAGGTTACTGATGTAATTTTTTCCCTTTTACAGATAATGGCATCAGCTGCTAAGGAATTTAAAATGGACAACTTTTCACCTAAAGCTGGCACTAGCAAATTTCAACAGACAGTACCAGCTGATGCATCTCCTGATTCTAAGTGTCCTATATGCTTGGATAGATTTGATAATGTGTCTTACTTGGACCGCTGTTTACATAAGTTCTGTTTTCGCTGTGTACAGGAGTGGTCTAAAAACAAAGCTGAATGTCCACTATGTAAACAGCCCTTTGATTCTATCTTCCATTCTGTGAGGGCAGAAGATGACTTCAAGGAATACATCCTAAGGCCTTCATATAATGGTTCTTTTTCCACTGCTGATGTTCGACGATCCGGGTATGGTCAAGCTATCATCAGAGACCAAAGTGCTTCTGTTTATTCACCCAATAGTACCATGGGTAGAAGAACAACAACTCCACCAGATAATGGAGTACTCTTTGAAGGGTTAAGACCTAGAAATAGTGAGATTCCTCAATTTATGAGACAGATTCAAAGGAGGCAAACTGCTGCCGATGAAAGATCTTTGCGGAAAATTCAAGAACAGGATATTATTAATTTTAGGCGAACTCTCTATCGTGCTGGTGCTCGCGTTAGAAACATTGAAGATGGTGGTCGCTACAGGGATATCTCAGCTGAATTTTTCCGTAGAAATCCAGCTTGTCTTCACAGATTAGTCCCTTGGTTAAAACGTGAACTTACAGTTCTTTTTGGAACTCATGGATCTTTAGTGAATATAGTGCAGCACATCATCATGAGTAATGTTACTCGCTATGACCTGGAGAGTCAGGCATTTGTGTCTGATTTAAGGCCATTTTTACTTAATAGGACTGAGCATTTTATACATGAATTTATCAGTTTTGCTCGATCTCCTTTTAACATGGCAGCCTTTGACCAGCATGCTAATTATGATTGCCCTGCTCCTTCCTATGAAGAAGGTAGCCATTCCGATTCTTCAGTCATAACAATATCTCCAGATGAAGCTGAGACCCAAGAGCTAGATATTAATGTAGCCACTGTTAGTCAGGCACCCTGGGATGATGAAACTCCAGGACCATCTTACTCAAGCTCAGAGCAAGTACATGCTGCCATGTCTTCCCTTCTAAATACTTCTGACAGTTCAGATGAAGAACTTGTAACAGGAAGAGCCACGTCTCAGATACAAGGAGTACAAACCAATGAGGACCTAAATAATGACAGTGATTCTTCTTCAGATAATTGTATCATTGTTGGGTTTGTTAAACCACTAGCTGAGAGGACCCCAGAACTTGTTGAACTATCCTCCGATTCTGAGGAGTTAGGCTCTTATGAGAAAATGGAAACAGTAAAGACACAAGAACAAGAGCAGTCCTTTAGTTCTGGTGATAGTGATGTGAGTAGATGTTCATCTCCACGCTCCATCCTTGGAAAGGATGAGCAAATCAATAAAGGTCATTATGATTCTGGTACAAGAATCAAATCAAAGAAGGAAGAGAAACGATCTACTTCATTGTCCTCTCCCAGAGACTTAAGCTCATCTACCAGAGGAGACAGAGTGTATTCCCCATATAACCATAGACACAGAAGGAGGGGAAGATCAAGAAGTTCAGATTCACGTTCCCAGAGTAGAAGTGGGCATGATCAGAAGAATCGTAGAAAGCATCATGGGAAAAAGAGAATGAAAAGAAAACGATCCAGAAGCAGGGAGAGTAGCAGACCTAGAGGCAGGAGAGACAAAAAAAGATCAAGAACTAGAGATAGTAGTTGGTCAAGGAGAAGCCAAACCCTGTCTTTAAGTAGTGAAAGTACAAGCAGATCAAGATCTCACAGCAATGATCATGGTAAAAGAAGATCACGGAGCAGAACTAGAGATCGTTATTATTTAAGGAATAATTATGGAAGCAGATATAAGTGGGAATATACTTACTATAGTAGAAACAAGGATAGGGATGGCTACGAATCATCTTACAGGAGAAGAACTCTGTCTAGAGCTCATTATTCCAGACAATCTTCAAGTCCAGAATTTAGAATTCAATCTTTTTCTGAAAGAACAAATGCCAGGAAAAAAAACAGTCACAGTGAAAGGAAATATTACTATTATGAAAGGCACAGATCAAGAAGCCTATCTAGTAATAGATCGAAGACTGCATCTACAGGCCCTGACCGAGTGAGAAATGAAAAGCCTGGAGGGAAACGAAAGTACAAAACACGGCATTTAGAGGGTACTAACGAAGTGGCTCAACCATCTCATGAATTTGCTTCTAAAATGAAGGAAGGTCATTACCAAAAATCTTCAAAATTGGATGGAAACTACAAAAATGAAAGTGACAGCTTTTCAGATAGCCGATCATCAGACAAAGAGACAAAACATAAGAGGAGAAAAAGAAGGACCCGGAGCCTGAGTGTAGAGATTGTTTATGAAGGGAAAGCTACCGATACAACTAGGCATCATAAAAAGAAAAAGAAGAAACATAAGAAGAAGCATAAGAAACACCATGGAGATAATGGTTCACGTTCCCCAGTTGTAATTACCATTGACAGTGATAGTGATAAGGATTCTGAAGTAAAGGAGGATGCAGAATGTGACAATAGTGGTCCTCAAGACCCTCTACAAAATGAGTTTTTGGCTCCTTTGGAAACATTTGAAACTGAAGATATAGTTACAATAGAAGATGAATTCAGTGTCCTGGACAAAGAATGTGATATTACCACACTTAATAACAACTTAATTAATGCCAACAAAACCGTAGATAATATTACAGTCCAGGCAGCTTCAATTGAACAGACTCTTGATGTAAGAGAAGAGAGCATCTTTGCCTCCAATTTGGAGACCCAGCCCAGTAATGTATCTATTCATATTGAGCCATTAAGGCAATTGCCATCTCCACGGACATCATTAATGTCAGTGTCTCTTGGTAGAGAGCATGATATGTCTTAGAACTGCCAAAGCATCTTACTGAGAATTTTGATGGTATTGGGAAAAAAAAAAATAGTGTCATCTACCGCAGTCTATTTAAAGATGACTTTTGCTGAAAACTCTTTTTCCCCCTTAAAAATATTTTAAGTGATTTTTTTTTGTGTTAAAAATTTGTAAAAATAATTGTTGGAAAAGTATGTATGTCCCACCCTCAGAGATACGCACTTTTAAGTGAAAAAATGATATTGCTAGTGGTTTATTTAAAACTTGGGATCCTTTTTAAATAAAAAATTATAAATTTTAGAAGTTATTTCATAAAGCCATATGGTATTGACATATTTTTAAAGTAGTGGGTATTTTTGAATTTTTTTTTTTTTGGAAGTTATTCTGGAAATGTGTTATAAGCTAGGAGAATCCGTTTGGACAGTCTTTATTTTTCTTAAAAATTTGTATGATTCAAACCATTTCTTCAGGTTAAATTGAGGCATTTTGATCTGCACAGTTTATCTTCTACCAAAAGAAAAGTTTAAATATTTCCTTCATATACTTGTTTATCTGGACTACCAGTAAAACAAATGTATATTCAATAAAAGAAAAAATAAAAGTTAACACTTTAAAACAAGAATCCAGAAAATTTCCTATGCAGTATTGATATGTTTAAGTCAAATTATTTTAGTGAAAATATGGCTATATTTTGTCATAAACTGAATTTCAGGTGAGCTGCACTTAACAGTTCTTCAATCTGATTATGAAGAACATATTGTTTGCATTCTATCTTCAGAAAAATGCAGTTATGTAGCATTTAGTTTACTAAAAGCAAATGAAAGAACCCTTGCCACACTTATACATTGGTAGTTTTTTTAATACAAAGTGGCTGTGTTTATGTTTGAACCTGTATAATTGTTCTCTCTATATAGCCCAATGTAGGATTGCCAGTGAACAGCAGAAATTGGATTAAATCTAAATTTAGCCTCCAATTTGCCTTGCTACCATAGTCATTCATTGTTAACAGAAATTAGACTGCTGGCTGGGTGGTAGGTTCTGTACTAGGTTTTTAGGGATTCAGTGATACAACAAAGCAGATATGCTCAGTGTGTGTGTGTGTGTGTGTGTGTGTGTGTGTGTGTATTTTAACAACAATTCTCTGGAGAAGAAAGTATAATTTACTATAAAAGTATACGATGGGAGTCTAATCTCAGGTGGCAGTGGTAGTTGATCTGAAATCCAGAAATCAAGCAGACATTAAATGGGAGTAGAGTTGCTTTTAGCAAAGGAAAAGATGTGCAAAGAGCCAGAAGGGAAGCCTACCATATTCTAAGAAAAGAAAGCAGGATTAGCCAAAGGACAAAGTACAGGGTCAAGATTTGTAGGCTATGTTTAGAGTTTGGTGGGTTTGTTTGTTTGTTTGTTTGTTTGTTTGTTTGTTTTAACCTAAGGGTGGTAGGAAACATTTAAAATGACAAAAGTCTAAAATTGACATTGACAGTTTTTAGTAAGTTCAGACATTGAGAAATTGTGAGAGGACTATTGTTGATCAAGGAATATAATTTGAAATTATGAAATGACTGCAGTTTTTCTTAAGTATTACAAACAATGCTGTTTTATTTCACATTCTGATTTTACATAATGCTTTCAGTTAAACACTTAATGAAAACCCATCTTACTACATGGCACTATCACATCCTCTTAAGTGTTCAAGCCAAAAAATTTCCAAGTCTTTGTCACTGTCCCTCAGCCCCCTTATCCAGTTACCAAATCCTGATCACTAAATAATTTTCTAATATTTCTAATGTGTCTTTCCCATCATCCAGTCTAGGCAGCTCTGATCCACCCGTACTACCATAAAAGGTTTGCTTGCCTCCTATTACTGTACACTGACCCCTTTGCCTCCATTCTTAATTAGCATTTAAAAGATCTTAAACATTTTTTATTTTCATTTTATTCCCCTACTTAAAATCCTTTGTAGTTTGCAGTTATTCTTAAGATATTTATTGAAGCAAACAAAAATCTAGTATAATATGGTTTATAGATCTATCAGGTTCCGGTCCATCTTTAGCTTTTCCCTCGTTTATGCTGTGGCCACACTAGCCTGCTTCAAGCCTATGGAGGTGCTGCTCCCTATTTAGAGCTTACATACGTGGCATTTTCTTCTGTTGGAAACTGAATTCCATCCTGGCTAGACTAGGTTTCTGTTGTGTGTCTCTTCTCCCCAGTGTATTCCCTCAATTACTCAACTGAACCCTGGACTCCTTCAGAGCATGTATCACATTATTATTGACTACTAAATGTTTTACCTCTTGCCGGAAAGTTCTTTAGCCACTATATGTGTATTACGATATCCCTTCTCTGTATTTCACATAGAAAAAGCTTATATCACTAGGATGAGTAGGTGCTAGAGATTTTTTAAAATGAGCTAAGACCTGCTTTCTACTTTCAGGGAACTCTTACTATAAGCTTATAGCTTAATACTATATCCTTTTAACTTGTTCATCTGAGTTGAGCGTCCATGAGACATTTCATCTCAGGTTCAGTGTTTTTGTGACTTTGTTTTCTTTGTGTAAAGGAAATGCAACCAAACATTTCATTGTTTCTCAGAATCACAACAGAAGAATTCATTTTGCTTCCTAGTCTGAGTAGTCAAGTTCAACCTTAGCTCTTTGGGGAGCCAATCTAAGGGCTTCCCTAACCCATCTAATGTGTAATGATTGATGATGTGTACAAAGGGACAAAAATTTATGCAAGGTAAGCCGATGACTCACACTTAACTGGGAGTTCTGTCATGGAGAATAATTTCAGCCCTCTGCTAGTGTAGGCTGTGGACACAGTAGTGCAATCCTGGACTTGGACAGTTTTTCAGGAAGTCCTTCAGGTTATGTACTGGAAACCATGCACAACTCTGGATTGTCACCACCCCCATTGTCCTCACCAATGCAGGAGGAGATGGGAAATGGAGAGGGGTTTCTCCTTACAAACCAGATTTCATCAGGATTCAGAGCATAGATCCATTCCTGACATAAAGCTCAGACCTATTTACAATTGAAATGTTAACATTAAATTACCATGGCGATGTAGATGTCACTGCAATCAGAATTTGTACAGACGTGTCCAGTGATTGGCATCTTTAGGAAAATCTACAGGGGAAGCTAAATCATCATAATCATGTGTATGTAACCTCTTAAATGGTCAGGAAAAATATTGATGGAGAGAATGATAAATGGCAAAATGTTGGAAATTGGTGAATGAGGGTAAAAATGCAAGAATTCTTTGTACTAGTAATTTTTTTGTAAGTTTAAGAATTTCAGAAAAAGTTAAAAGTGTCTCTATAGTCCTGCAAATTTGCCTGTATGTGAAAGTGCCAATCAGAGTGAGTTATTTATATTCAAAAGGGGAAAAAAATCACAAAGGCCAACATGTAGTGACTATTAAAGTCACTTTTTCTGTAAGAGTCAAAAATCACTCTAGACAAGTGTTCTGGTTCCATTTATAAGATGGGGCCTGTGGAGATGAGGATCATAGTCTGAGATACATAGTAACTATAGTGTGTACCATGAATGAATAAATGGATGGCTTTACCCATGGTTGAAGTTCTAAATGTGAGTAGTAAAAGGGGCAAGGAAATGAGGGAAATACTGGTCAGTATAATTGAATTGATGCATTCTGGTATCTTGTGTAGTAAAGGAAGTGAGGCTATGAGGTGACCATTAGAGAGAACAAGATACTCTGAGATTAGTTTTCCGATGCAGTTCAAGTAGGTATAGTGGGGCCAGGAGTAAGAAGACTGGAAAATTATTTTAGCACCTAGTTGTAAGCATGATTGGAAATAACTAAAACAGGTGAGGGTGAAGGAGACTATTGGAATTGAGGATAATCCATAAGGCTGTATGTAAGTATCTGCATCTGTGGCCCCCAACCTTTTTGGCATTAAGGGCCAGAGCTCCCATGAAAATCTAATGCCTGATGATCTGAGGTGGAGCTGAGGCGGTGATGCTAGCGCTGGGGTGCGGCTGCAAATAGCGGAGATAGCGGAGAAGAAGAAAATGTTAGTTGTGTCACAGATATTATATCTTGTCCTACTTAATGTTCTGCCACAGCAGCTAACATATGCACAGAGAAGATAGATAAAACTTGCTAAATAATTATTTCCTCATTAAATACAGTGAAATTGGCTGTTAGTGTCATGAAAGTCAGTAATATATCTTACTTTACTTGCAAGAATAGTGGGAGAGGTAAACCATTGGATCTGTGCCTGAAAAAAGAGGCAAGGACAATGTCATTCAGGTTAGGCCAAGGTCTGAAATTAAGTTTAAATTCATCCCATTAGAAGGTGCAACCATGATGTTTGTCAGAACATTAGATGATACACTTTTCTATAAACATGAAGGGGCATCTGATATTTGCTAGGAATAGGCTGGTTTCTGCTTCTCTGCATGACCATCTGCACTTTAATGAGTAATCAGTTTTCTCCTAAGCAAAGAGGATCTTTGCTCTTCTACCTAAAATTCATGTATTCATCAAACACTGAGTACACATGATCTAAGATTATGCTAAATGATAGAGGTATAAGGATGAAAGTACGGAACCAACAGGCATTTTAAAGAAGGCGGGAATGTGTCAGATTGGTTCTTAAGAAAATTAGCACTAATGTCGAAGAAAATTTGGACTAAGAAAAGCCTCAATAAAAAGACTTTAAGAAACTCATTGCTCAAACCAGTAATCAGAAGGGCCTCTAGAAAGAACAGTGACAATAGGGATCCAGAGGACACTGGATTCAATAGATTTCTGAGGCTAGCCCAAGATTGGGGCACCATTTAGATGAGGATGGGCTGCGAGGGGAGAGGGAGAAGTCTGTTATGACCAGACTTTTTTTCTCCCCATGTGAGAGTTGTTGCATGGTGATAATATTCAAGGTTAGCATACAGGAATAAGGATGAGTGGAGGAGGAAAATGAATTCAGTTTGAGACTGATCTGCTTAGAGCTGCACTGTCCATTATAGTAGCTACTAGCCACATGTTGATTTTTAGCACCAGAAATGTGGCTAGTAAAACAGGAATTAATTAAAATTAACTTTTTAAACAGAATACAGGACTAAGAAGTCCTGTATTGACCCTCCTCTATCAACCACCCTCCTCCACACTTTAATTCATGCCCAGCTATGATTTTCTGGATTATGTTTAAATCACTCCCTTGCAATACCTTCTCTCCCTTCTTTCTCCTTGTTAACCTAGTTTAGGGGTCAGCAGCCTTTTCTTATAAAGAGCCAGATAGTAAATATTTTAGGATTTATGGGCCATATGCAGTTTATCATATGGGTTTTTTTTGGTACAACACTTAAAAAATGTTAAAACAATTTTTAGCTTGTGGCTAAAACAAGCCATGTGTCAGATTTATCCAGCAAGCAAGAGTTTGCTATCTCATTACCTAGCAAGGCTTCATTCTGGATGAACCTAACTCTTCAATTGTGCCTACATGCATGCTGCTAAGTGTTTTTGAAGGAAATCAACAACTGTAGATTGGTGTCACCATAAAAACAAGATACCAGCCTCAACTTCATCAGAAATATTAGTGGACCAGTTTCCTTAGTATTCTTGCTCATTGGTATTGTAGCTATTTTGCACACCTTTTCCTCCTCAAACTTGCCACTTCTCCCTACCACACACTTTTTATGTTGACTGCAGTTTTGGTCTGCACTAAGGTCAGACAAATACAAACCCTGCCTGCTTACCAAAAACAATATTTCTAGCACATTGTTAGAGACACTGCTCAGTTGGTCTTGACTGCCTTTCTCATGTGTCTTCCGTCAACGTGGGTGAGTCTGCTGACCTAGGATGGCCTCAGCTAGAATTACTGGACTCTCTCTATGTGTTTGCTCATCTTCCAACATGTTAGCCTGGGCTTGTTTACATGGTGGTCAAAGGGGTCTGAGAGAGAGTAGAAGTGTGCAAAGTCTTGACGCCCGGGCTCAGAAATGATACATTGTCATTTCCATATTCCATTGCTTATAGCCAAATCATAAGGCCAGGCAGATTCAAAGGGAGGGAAAGACACTCCACTGTTGATGGGAAGAGCTGCAAAGTTCCATTGTAAACGGTAAATATTGTGAAAAGTGAAGAATTGTCATAATTTTTGCAATCGATATACCACAATGTCTAACTTTCCTCCACTCAGTAGATGGATCCCTCTTTCTCTGTGCCTTTGGTTCTTAAACTCACATGCATCAGAATCATCTGGAGGGTTTGTTAAAATAAAGGTTACTGAGCCCCACCCCCACAGTTTCTGTTTCAGAAGGTCTAGAATGCCAAGAATGTGCTTTTCTAAAACAAGTTTCTGGGTGGATCCGATGCTGCTGTCCTGCAAACCACAGTTTGAGAACCGCTGTTCTAGGCTTATCCCTTCCTATGTGCTCTGGATTACACTTAGCCTCTCACTTTAATAACAAATAACAAAAAATAAAAAATAACTTTTCAGTTATCCTTTTTTCTTTCTCTTGGTTCTTAGTGACTTTGATACTCAGAATGAGGTTTGTGGACCAGCAACACCAGTGCCACCTAGGAGCTTGTTAAGAATGCAGTCTCAGATTTACTGGATTAGAATCTGGACTTTAACAAGATCCATGGGTGATCCATATGCACATTAATGTTAGAGAGTACTGCCTGTGCTCATTTTCATCAGTAAGCAAGTGAGTATGTTCTTGATTTCCTTCTCCAAGCCTGCCCCTCTTCCAGTGTCACATGTTAATAGATGGCACCACCATTTATGCAGCTGCTCAGGTTAAACAAGTTGGAGTTCTCCTTGACTTCCCTCTTACATATCCGACATCCACTTCATCAGCAAATTGTATGGGATTTTAGGATTACATATTTTGTAACTTCACCACTTCCCCTGCTTTGACTCTAATCCACGATGCCATCATTTCTTACTTGGTGCTATAGCTTCTTACCTGGTCGCTCTGCTTCCACCCTGTCCCCCTGCAGTTTTTTGTCCTCTAATCATCCACAGTAATCTTTTAAAAACAAGATCATGTTATTTCTCCTCTCAAAATCCTACAGTGGTTCCCCATAATATTTAGGGTCAAAACCAAATCCTTACCTTGGTCTATCAGGCCTTAAATGTGAACTGCTGTGGCCACTGTCTCCTCTTTCTCTTTCCCCAGCCCACTCCACTCTAGCAACCTTGCTCACCTCTTGTTCTTTTGCAGACTCAGTTCACTCCTGCCTTTGGGCCTTGGCACTTTCTATTCCTTTTGGGTAGAATGCTCTTCACCCAAATGGCTTTCACTTCATTTAGGTCTTCCCTGATCAGCTCATCTAATATACGCAATCCCCACTATTCTTTATCCCCTTATAATGCTTTATTTCTCCGCACTCCACTTACTACTACCTAATATCTACTTTCTTTTTTGTCTGTCTCCCACACTAGAATGTGATAAGCTCTAAACCTGTCTTCTCTATTTCATATTTGCAGTTGCTCAAACCAGATATCTGGAATGTAGCCTTATTGTTTCCTCTTCCTTTCTACTGCATTTCACTCAGTCTTATCTCTAAAATATATCTCAAGCAATTCCTTTCTTATACACTCCACTGCCATATCTATGCCGCATCATCTCTTACTTGAGTCACCTATCAACTGATCTACTTGTTCCGCATAAGAAGCAGAGAGACCTTTTTAAAAATTTGACCAGATTATGTTACTCCTTGCTTAAAACCCTACAGTGTGTTCCTTCCCATTACATGCCATTCCTTGCCTTATAAGGCCCTGTTTACCTATTCAGCTACACTACATACTATTTATACCCCCGTTTATGAAGTTCCATCTACAATTCTCTTTCACCCTTTCTTTTTGAGCTGTATGTGTGTATTCTGTCCCCCTACATGGAATCCCCCTTTCCCTGCTTTTTTTGAATAGTCAATTCTTTCTTATTCTTAAGGATTCAGCTGAAATGTTACCTACTCAGAAAGATAGTCCCTTACCACTATATTAAAAGTTTTTTCCAGTCTCCATTATTTTCGCTTACAATTCCATTTACTTTCTTGGTATCACTTCATATTTGGTAATTAATTATTTGTGTTTTTACATCTTTATTGTCTGTCTTCTTCCTCAAGAGACTCTAAGCTTATGAGAGAGACTCTTCACTTATCTCCATATACCCAGTACTTTTCACAATACCTGACATATAGCAGATACTCTGTAAATGTGTTGAGTAAATTAATGCCCAAGTAAGGAGAGGGCCTAAGAGTGAGTTCTTTATTCTCGTCATTCTGTGACACTCTCATTCGTCTCTGGCCTCGGTAAAATTTTGCCTACAAGTTTGCCAAATGATTCCATTTCTGAGATTTCATTTCTTTTAGATTAGTCTACACTATAACTGCTGATGTTTAATAAGTGCATTATTATTCAAGGCTATGTTATGTCCCACTGTTGGCATAAAAGGAGATATGTGTTTATCCTTTTATAAAGAAATTTTGGATCTGATTTCTTTTTCTCAGTTAAAAATCCAAAACTAAATAGTGGCAGAATAGCTTGTACGATAGATAAAAATGGACAAGACATGAAGAACAAGTACTTGAAGGCACTGGAGAAAAATCAAAAGGCAAAAAACTGAAGGGACTTAACACCATCGAAAGATAGGAACTGTACTGTATTTATTTCATGCAATAAATGCATGAAATTTCATTTCATGCAACAAATACATGAAAACTGCATTTCTTTGGCTTTTACCCAGTCCATATGGATTTGAGTGGAAATCAGTTAAATCGAAAATAGAATAACAGTTTTTAAAAACTAAGGCTAAAGTCGTTTTTTTAAAAAGATAATTAAAATTGGTAAATTCCTGAGAAGACTGCTTTTTTTAAAAAAAAAAAAAAAGGTAAAGAGTAATAAGGAATTCATGAAAACTTTATGCCAATAAATTTAAGAAGAGGAAATGGTCAAATTCTTTGAAAAGCACCACTTATCAAAACTGACTTGAGATAAAATAAAAAATCAGAATAGCCTTATATTTAGTAAAGCAATTGAATCGTTAAAAAGGCTCTTCAAAGAAAACTCCAAATGGTTTCATTAGTGGATTCTATTAAATATTTAAGGAAGAAATGATACCAGTCTTACATAAACTCTTGTTTTAAGGGCCAGCAGAACCCTGACATTACAAGAAAAAAAACTTACAGATGAAATTCTCTTATGAACATAGATATTAAAATATTAGCAAATCAAATTTAGAAATATATATATTAAAAAACAGGTCGCTACATCATGACCAAATGGGATTTATCCCAGGAATTCTAGGTTGGTATAATATTCAAAATCAATCAATGAAAATTCAGTATGTTAACAACATATGATCACCTCACTAGATGCAGAAAAAAAAATTTTTTTAATTCAATACCCATTCATGATGACTCTGAGTATACCAGGAATAAAAGAGAAGATCAATCTAATTAAAGGCATCTAAGAAAAACCTACAGCCACCATTGTAATTAAAGTGAAACATGGATGGTTTCCCCACTGAGATTAGTAATAACGTAAGGGTCATAGGTGGTGCAATAAGGAAGCAAAATAAAAGTCATAAAGTTTGGAAAGGAAGAAGTGAAAATCGTATTCACAAATGGCATAGTTGTTTACCTAGAAAAATTTAAGAAATCTACAGAACAATTACTGGACCTAGTAAGTAAATTTAGCATTGTTTTATAAAACAAGGTCAAGAAACAAAAAACAGTTCTATTTCTGGATACTAGCAACAAATTTGAAAATGAAACTTTAAAAACAATTCCATTTAGAGTAGCATCAAAGCACATGAAACAGTTAAGATAAATTTAAGAGATAAATGTAAGACCTATACTCTTAAAACTATAAAATACTGCTGAGAGAAATTAAAGACAAATAAATGAAAAACTAAAGAAGAACTGAATGAATGAATTCATGGATTAGAACTCAATATTGTTAAGATGTCAATTCTCCCCAAGTTCATCTTTGGTTTCTGTGCAGTCCTGATCAAAATCCCAATATGGATTTGTGTGAGTGTGTGTGTGTGTGTAAGAACTGACAAGTTGATTCTTACGTAATAGCAAAATGCAAAGATCCTGAAATAGCAAATACAGTCTTTACAAAATAAGAATAAAGCAGTATCAACAAATAGATAAATGGAACAGATGAATTATAAACAGACCTGCACACATAAAGTTGATTGATATTTTTGACAAAGATGCCAAGGCTATTCAATGGGAGAAGGAAAGGTTTTCATCAAATGTTGAAACAATTTGTGCTGGAACAATTAGAAGTATGGGAGAAAATGAAACCTTAACTCCTACCTCACACCACAACAAAATTAGAGATGATCATAGACTTAAATGCAAAAGCTAAAAACACAGAGACTCTAAAACAAAACACAGAACACCTTCATGACCTTGGAATAGGCAGATTTATTAAAGAGGACACAAAAAGCTGTAAACAAAAGGAAAAAAAAACCCGATACATCAGATTTCACCAAAATGAATTTCTTGCTCAAAAGACACCTTTAAGAAAATGAAATGTAAGTCACCGAGTGGGAGAAGATATTTGGAATACATATATTTGACAATGGGCTTGAATCCAGAATAAATAACTTGTAAATCCATAATAGAAAACCACTCAATCAGGCAAAAGATCAGAGCAGATGCTTCACACACAAAAAAGACATAACTGGCCAATAAGTACATACAAATATGCCCAATATCATTCATTATTTGAGGGATTAAAATTAAAACTACAGAAACAGACCATTTCACACTAACCAGAGTGGCAAACAAACTAACTGACCTGCGTGTGTGCTTACTGGATTTGGAACTCTCTTACACTACCCGTGGGAATACAAAAGACCTTTTGTGGGTATGGCCATTTTGGAACAGGTGGCAGTTTCCTATATCATTAAACACACACACACCTAGGATCCACATGACCTGGGGAAAGTGGTTCCATTGTACACATTTTTCAAAACTCAGAATTGGTACACTTTAAATCTGTGCACTTTGTTGAACCTAAACTTTACCACTATAAAAGTGATTTTAAAAATGTAAGAAAAAAAAAAGATAAAATGAAAATCAAAACATCAATTCCCAGGGGTCCTCTTCCGTCCCTCTGAATCAGTGAGGGCTGACAGGTGGGAAAAGCAGGCGCCCCGAAAGCAACCGAACCCGAGCGGGGGCGGCGAGGCCGGGCAGCTGTCCTCTGCGGCAGCCCAGCCTCCGCAGCCCAACCCCGCTGCCAGTTGCAGTTTCGATTTTTACTCTGTAGTTAAGGTTCCCCAGCAGCTCCGCCTCTCTCTGCTGGAACCATTTTTCGGATAACACCTCCCGGCTTACAGCGGGCTTCAAAGGGAGAGGAGCTGCGAGCATGACGGCCGAGGAGCGGCGGAATCTGCACACCTTCCAGAACTATGTCACGAAGATTCTGGACCCTACCTATATCTTGAGCTACATGGCCCCCTGGTTTAAGGAGGGTGAGTGGTCCCCCGCGGCGCGTGCCCCTTGAGGCAGGAAAACAGAGGTGTTTTCCCTTTGCTTTTCTCATTTTAAATTGGTACAGGTAGCCTGCTGGGAACGTCGGGTTTGCAGCAAGATCTCGACAGCATTTTAGACTAGAGATTGTCAGAGTTTGAAGAGACCTTGAAAGCCCGGATGGGAAAACTGAGTCCCAGTGAGGTGAAATGACTTGGTTAGGGGTGCATCTGTTGAGGTTCAAAGGCTGGAGAAACAAGTCGTTCATTTTATGTTTCTATTAAAGTTAATGTCCTTAAAATACTTTTCTTAAAATACTTTACAGCCCAGGGTTTGCGGGGTGGGAGACGGGTGAGATGTATACAAATGATTACAAAATAATGTCAGAGGTACAAGGCAGTTAAAGTTAATGCTTACTCTGCCGACCACTTCCAAATAACGAAGCTTGAGAGGAGCAAGATTTGGACCTGGTGGCTGTAGGCTTCAATTCAGGTATTTCCATCTAACTTTTGAGACACATGATGAAGAGTAATGGGCCATTTTGTACATTTGTCTCATAGTGCTTTGTGCTGGAGATGAGCAGAGACTTTGGGGAGAGAGAAGGAAGGTGGTGCCTGGAGGGAGTTGAGATAAGAGAGGGGATCTGTCAATTCCTTTTCAGACTCCAAGTGCTTAAATATCTTTTCTGATGTGAGACAGTTTTTTGCAAATTACATTAAAGCAGGCAGGTAACTTGCCTGCTAATTGCTCTGCTAATTCCACAGGATGTGGAATGAGGAGTAAAAGTACCACCAACAAAAGTGGACTGCCACTTTCTAGTTGTGCTTAGAATGAAATAACAAGAACACTATCCTAAGGACCACAGAGTAACTTTGGTCCCTGAAGAATGTAAGCCCCTGCAAGACATCTCTTAGAAATTCTTGGAATGAGTGAAACAAACTGGTGTGAATCCCATTCTTGCATACACTCATGTATAGATTCAATAAACAAGCAACTCATGTGTGTTAAGCATTAAGCCAGCATTGGAGATAATTTACACGTATTACTACACACATCATCTAACAGGAGCATCTTGGTAGGAAACGAGGAATCAGTGGTGAACACAATAGAAGTGGTCCCTGTCCTGGCAGAGATCAGAGTACATATGTGGAGGCAGGTTAACTAAATAAACAATAGATATTAAAGTGTAATAAGTGCTTTGATGACAAACCATAATGTGTTGTGGGTATGCAGAAATAGAATAGTTTTTAATATATGTGCTTTAATTTATAGTTATAATGCAACCACAATAAAAATACCAAAAGATAGGTTTAAAAAAAGCTGAAGAACACTGTAATATTGTCTTCTTTTTGCATGTGAAATGTACCATAGAGGTTTTATTATGAGCCCCTCTCAAAGGCAACTTTTATTTAATTGGTTTATAACTTTCCTGTTCATTTCTTTGTAGTTTATGATGTACACAGGTATGATAAACTTTTTGCTTTCTCTCCATCTTGTCCTGTTTTCCATTAGATTGGGAATGTTTCTCTATCTCCTGGTTGTTTTTTTTTTTTTTTTTGTGGCTGCTTCAGAAGCTCTGGATTCTATTGGTTAACCTTAATTGTGACAAGTATATCAAGTACATTCTTTTAGTTAGGATTCAGTCAGGGAGCAGAAACACTAAAGAGTGTTATGGCTTGATGTACACAGTTCGATTTATCTTTTTTTTTTTTTTGCCTTCATTAGAAAGCAGTGGGAACTTATTCATACTTTCCTTATGCCCATACATTCTCTTGCGCGCGTGCGTGCACACACACACACACACACAAATACACCAGTATATCTAAATTATAGTAGCAATCTTTTGTATCTCTTTTACTATAATTAATTCTTCCCTCCATGTGTTGTATATTATACACTGGTTGCATCTTGGAAAGGAGTATTGAAGGTATTTTTCTTCTGGAGAGCATGCATGGTCACTGGGATTTTGCAGGGCTTTGCTTAGGTTATCCATGAGGTTTTAAGGTAGACCTATGTTTGGGCTACAGATTTTTTGTAATATCCTTTTGGAGTAAAAGGCTAACCCTTGTTCTGGAGGGGCACAGGGGAGCTGTATTCTGAGTATTTATACATTCCTTCAGTAACATTTTCTGGACACATGCACTTTGGAACCAGGTACTTTGTTGATGACTAGGATACAAAGATTAATACATGTCCACAGTCACTATTTAAGGGAGAAGACAGACCCTCAAACAATTAGTGTGTACTATGCAGTGTCAGTGCTCTGGTTAGAGACATGCAAAGAGACAGAAAGCATAGAAAGATATCAAGAAATTCTACCTTGGAAAGCTGGGGATAGCATCACATGCTGTACATGGATGCACCTTGCAAAGAGTATGTTAAGAGAAAGAACCTAGTCATAAAACCTGCATATAGTATGATTTCATTTATGTGAAATGTTCAAAATAGGCAAATCCTTAGAGACCCAAATAGATTAGTGGTTGTCTGAGGCAAAGGGGAAGGTAAATGGGGAGTGACTGCTAATGGCTATAAGATTTTTTTTACAGTAATGAAAATGTACTAGAATTAGATAGTGGTGATGGTTTCACAACTCAGAAAAACCATTGAATTTTTACACTTTAAAAGGGTTAATTTTATTGTTGCCAAGACAGAGACATTGGCAGAGAAGAAAGGCATTCCTTCCTTTCTTTCAACGTATCTTACTGAGTGTCTATTATATGTTAGGGCCTCTGGTAATTGCTGAGAATACAGTGGTTAACCAGTCAGAGAAACTGGCTTCTCCCTTGGGATTTACATGCCATTGAAAGTGGGGGAAAAAATGGAAAATTACCAAATGTCAGTTTGTATGAAGGCAACAGTCGGTTACCACCTCAGACATGGAGTTAGTATACAAAGTATACAAGCAGGTTGGTGGATAGTTTTCTGCTGCCTGGTCTCACCGTATTTCTCTTTTAACTCCTCTTGCTTTTTCTCTTCTGCCATATTGCCTACTGTCTTAGCAAAAGCCTGGAAAAATGACCATTAAAGTGTCTCTGTTTATTTCTAACTCTGCTTGCTGAATCTACTGTACATGTTGCTGATGCCATGAAGTGGTCCTATCCTCACACTTTAGTCCTTCAGTTAATTCTGACTTTTGAACAAGAGTCAATCAAAATGTTTGAGGAAGCCTTTGCTCTTCCTTCTAATCCAGACCTACCATGACTTCTCCCTTGTCGTGGGGACTCTTTCATACATCTTTAAAGAACTCCTTAAGGACTGCCTGAGAGTGCACTCCCACATTTACATACCAAACTAGGAGAAGTTTCCAGAGAGAATTGATTGCAGGGTGGGCAATTGGTGAAGAATAGGCGTCATCCTTCCTGGGAAGAGAATTTGCTGCCTTCCTGCAATTCCTTCTATTGTTGCGATTTGTTAGTCTTCATCCCTATTTGAAAAGGTTTGACAACCCTTTTCCGGTTTTTCTTCCAATGATTAATGGTTCTGCAGTTTGATGAGTCACTTTTGCTTCTGTTTGTAGATGAAGTGCAGTATATTCAGGCTGAGAAAAACAACAAGGGTTCAGTGGAGGCTGCCTCACTTTTTCTCAGGTTCCTATTGGAGCTCCAGGAGGAAGGCTGGTTCCGTGGCTTTATGGATGCTCTTAACCATGCAGGTTAGTTCATTCTTATTCATAAATCAGAGTATATTGCCCCACTATTTCAGAATGCTGTACAAATGAAATGTTATTAATTTTGAGATATCTACATATAGATATCATGTCTTTTAATCTGAGGGAATATAAAAACTATTTTTAGGCAGATAATATAATTGTCTACCTGAAATATCCAAAGTAATCTATAGAGAGTTATAACCTATGGGATTTAGTAAGTTTATTAGATATATAAGATCAGTATACAAAAGTTGCATTTCTACTCACTGGAAACAAATAGAAAATCTAATCTAAAATGAAATATTATTTATAATAGTAACAAAAGTTGTAATGTATTTAGGAATAAACCTAGCAAAAGATGTGTAAAGTCTGAATGGAGAACATGATAAAATGTTATTGAAAGGTATTAAAGAAGTCCTATCTAAGTGGAGTTACATGGAGAGGAAGACTTATTGTCACAAGAATGTCAGCTCTCCCTACATTGATCTATATATTTAATACAATTCTAATAAAAATCCTTCCTGTTTTTCATGAGTTTGACAAGCTGATTCTAAAATGTATGTGGAAGAATTATGACCCAAGAATATAGTCAAGGTATCCCTAAAGAAGAAGAATTAAAAAGGCTGGGGTTTCCCCTTCTAGATAACAAGATTTATTGTAAAGCCATAGACATTGAGACAATGTAACTCTGGTCTTGGTATTGACCAACTGACCACTGAAATAGAACAGAGAGACTTTAATTAGGCTTATGTATTTATGAAAGTCTGTTATATTAGAGAGCATTGGGAAAGGAAGATCATTAGGAAAGGAGGAGCTTTTTGATAAATTGCAATGGGCCATTATAAACAGGATAACCAAAAGAGGATAATGTTAAAAACCAAACAAACTCTAACTTTCATATCCGTGTGGATATAAATCAGTTTGTATTCCTTACCTCATTCCATTCATATAAACACAAAATGAATTCAAAAGAATGAAAGACTTAATTCTAAAAGCCAAATTTTAACAATTTTAGAAAAGAACATAGAATAATGTTTTTATGACCTTGGGGTATGGCAGGATTTACAAAATAAAACATTTAAGCATTAACCATGAAAGAAAGATTGATAAATTTGAAGACATTAAGAACATCTGTTTATCAAAGCACACTATAAAGAAAGTAAAAACACAAGTCACAAACAGGGAGAAGATATTTGTAAAATATGTAATCACCCAAGAATTTGTATATAGAATATACTAAAAAGGCTTTAAAATCAATCAGAAAAAGAAAGAGAATATCCACAGGGCAGAAGAAATGAACTTACCTTTCAAAGAATAGGAAGTATGAAAGGTTAATAAACATGAAAAGATTCTCAGCTGAATTAGCAATTAGGGAATTGTAAATTAGGAACACAATGAGATAACATTTTATAACTACTAGATAGCAAAACTTAAGAAGTACAGTGTTAAGGTTTGAAGAGGACATTTCATGGGAAATCTTATATATCATAATACAGAGTGTAACTTGATACAACTATTTTGAAAAACAATTCAGCAGCATCTTCTATAGTTTAAGATCCTTCTATCCAAGTTTCACTCTTAAATATGTGCCCTAGAAAAACTGTTATACATATATTTCAGAATACTCACACAGGAATGTTCAGTGTTTAACTGTTTGTAGTAACAAAAGCAAGCAATCAAATAAAATTGAAAGCAACCCCAATATCCTTGAAGAGGAGAATGGATAAATTTGAAAATATTTACACAATGGTTATACTCCAGTGAAAATATATGAAAAAAGCCAAAGAAAATTACATTTAATAAGATTTAATTATAAAGTTTCAAACAAGCTAAACCATATATTGTTTAGAGATTCCAACATATGTCATGCAACTATTAAAAAAAATCAAGGGAGTGAAACATCAAAATAGTGGTATATTTGCAGGGAGATAGAAGGATGGTGAAAAGGAGGTACATACCCACAAATGTATTGGAATGTTCTAGTTCTTAAGTTGGGTAGTGGGCTTACATGTGCTCATTTTGTTGCTCTGCTTTTTATAGCCTAATGAAAGACTGTGAGCCTTAAAATCAGACAAGCTTGGTAATTCTTAAAGGCAGAGAACCTTAGAGTGAAGCAATCTCAGATTATTACAGTTGGAAATAATTTTTTTCCACCTCAAATTTCTTATTGCACTTAATTTTTTTTTGAATAATATAGAAGGTAAGCTCCGGAGGGGCAGGAATTAAGATTTATATTAATTTTTACCTTCTTTACTACTTTACATTGACAAGATATTTAATAACATGATGAGTTGACTCATTGAAAGACAAATCAGAGGTTGTAGGTAAAGTCTATGGGGGTACTTTGGAAGAAAGATTTTACACTAAGGCCAAATGTAAGCCTTCACATTTATCCTTAGTTCTTTCTCCTAAAAGATGATAAATATTGATAGAGAACCTAAAATGTTAGGTGTCTAAAATGAATATTGAGTTTTCTTTTTGAAAGATCATTAATAATTAAGGTGATTATGGATATTTTGGGGGTTCTATCACAAACATTCACACATGACTCCTATGGTATTAATCTCAAAGTAGTTTTTAGATGGTCTCATAAAAGCTCCTGATTTTTTTTTCCAGGTTATTCTGGCCTTTATGAAGCCATTGAAAATTGGGATTTCCAAAAAATTGAAAAGTTGGAGGAGTATAGATTGCTTTTAAAGCGTTTGCAACCAGAATTTAAAACCAGAATTAACCCAAATGATATTCTTCCTGACATATCTGAATGTTTAATTGACCAAGAATGTGAAGAAATTATACAGGTAATTTAATTAAAGTAATGAATTTGGGGGAAATAATTTGAAAATGGAAAATGTTTTCTGTTTTCTATACTATTTTAAACCTAAGAAAGATCATTGAAGTCCACAAAAGTCCACAAACCTAAGGTAGAATTACCTAGAAAAGTACTTTTAATTGTGAATTGAGTAATTGTTATGTGACAAGTCTTTTTTCGGATTGGCCCTATTTTCAATTAAAATTATTTTATTACTTATGTGAATAATGTTTTGTGTGAGTTTAGATAAAATTAAGCAGTTTAGCAAAGAAAAAGAAAAAAGCCATAAACTCTAGTGTTTCAGGCTTTAAATACATAAATTTTGTTAGAATGCTGCCTCAACCAGTTACTAATGGTGTGACCATAGGCAAGTTTCCTAGTTTCTCTAAGCCTGTATTTCTTCATGTATAAAATGGAAATAATAATAGTATCTTATTTTTCTATTTTTCTAAGGATTAAATGATGTAATGAAAAGTGCTTATGTATGTCTGGCACATAATAATAAGTGCTCAATAAATTTTAGTTATTATGATTAATAATAAAAGTCATGTAAGTCCCATTACCCTGAAAAAAATATTTGTTAACATTTGGTTATATACTTCCAAATATTTCTCTATGCCAGTATTCTGAGTGGTTGTCATGTGGATTGTTTTCTTAGTATTGCTGATGATGATTGGATATAAGATTTCAGAGTAAGTGAGAATGTTTGGCTTGACACAGTGGCCTAACATGTAGAGGACAAGGACAAAGAAATAGACATCTTAAAAGACCGTCTTGGATGGAGCAAGACTGGTCATGAATAAGACCTACTGAACCATAGTATACAATAATTTTAAATCAGATAGCACTTAAATTAGTATTTCTACAGTAAAAACTCATAAAAGGAAAACAAAATTGTTGATACATCAACGATATTTGTCTTGCTTAGGTTTGTTCCAACAAGGGGCCGATGGCTGGTGCAGAGAAAATGGTTGAATGCCTTCTCAGATCAGACAAGGAGAACTGGCCCAAATCTTTGAAACTTGCTTTGGAGAAAGAAGAAAGCAAGTTCAGTGAACTGTGGATTATAGAGAATGGTGGGATATTCAAGGAAAAAATTAGAAGAGAGGGAGTATCTGAAAACATGCTCTGTCTTCCTCATAGTTCTACTCAGGGCTTCCTTCAATCCTACTTGTTTTTCACTCACTGTCAGAGGCATTTTTCTTCAGTCAGATATCTATAGCTAAATCTCTAACATTAAAGACCAGCATGAAACAGAGTTCTGAAAGGCAAGTGGCTACTTGCCTAGGAGGTAGTTTGATTGCATATAATCCCTAAAAATGGACCAGTGCAAGTTGTTCTCATTCAGAATTAGCCCATCTGGTCCAAAGGATTTAGGGAAGGCAGAATCAGAGGTCACTGTGTGCATTTAGATGATCTGAGAAATAACCTGAAAATTCTAGAGTTAAAGGTTCAAACTCTAAGACTCACCCTCTTTTCAGAGTAGACTCACGATAGGCATTCTTGGTTCTCTTGCCTAGAAGCCAGAACAGGATTGAAAAAAATAATCTATTGTGATTAAATATCGGAGCCATCATTGGGCTTCCTGAAGCTAACATCTCAGAGCATTTGTTTTAAAAGCTGAGTTTGGTAAACCTTAGAGAATCTAGTTTTTGCTTTTCCTAGGCTTCTTCAATGATTTTGAAGTTGTTTCAGAAATTGTATAAAATACACATCTGATTTCTTGGGTCAGGTCAGCAATGGCAGACATGAATATCTGCTCGGCTTTGCTTCTCTCCCTTAACATGCATGTGAATCACCTGGGGATCTTCTTTAAAATCAGATTATGATTCAGTAGGAACTCCAGAGTCTGCATGTCTAACAAGCTCCCGAAACTGCTGGTTTAAGTTCTGCATTTTGAATGATAAAGTCTGAAATGACTTTGGAGTTCAAACTCTAAATTGAGATATCAAACTCAAAAAGATTCTTTTAATTGTTTTGAAAGGTGAAGGGGGTGGTTGTGAGAAATCTTAATGGAAGTTTAAAATATACTATTATGGCCTCTTTTTGTAGGGCTTTCACCATCAAGCTTATAATCAGATCATGTAAAAATTCTAAGATTTTTTTTGTCTCATTAAGGTGCAAAAGATGTTGAATTGAAAGATCTTGAGGATGAGGAAATGAAAACTTCTGAAGTACAGATTTTCTACAAGGAAGAACCGGAATGCCAGAATCTTAGTCAGAATTCATGTTCACTTTCAGGTATGCACCACTGTTGTTCTTTTCCATAATGGTGCACTTCAAGTACTTGTGTAGGGATGTGTTTTTCAGTGCCAAAAGTCACAGCCTTATGAAACAATTTTTAAGGAAACATAGGTAATTATATTACAATTGTATTACAATTATATTACAATTGATACTTGTCTCCTATAATTAGGAATGTCATTCTCTCCCTTCCATAGCTATTGTCAGCTTCTCTCCTTTTATCTTCTTTTCGTCTTCTTTTATCACTAAGAAAGTATGTACATATCTACATTGAAAATGCAAATAGAGTCCTCCCAGAAACTGAATGTCTATGAAATCCAAAATCAGCTTTGCTTTCTAAAGAAATACTTACACGATTTGTGAGTTACTTGCTCAATCTCTTTTTAGGATCCCAGGGCTGCAGTGTAAGTAGATGAAGTCTGTGCACTGCACATATGTGCCCAGCTGAGAGGTTGAGTGGAGGCTGAGATCCAGCCTGTGTTGTTTATCAAACAGTGCATTGAGTGGCACTTTTCCTATTTTATACGAAGGCCCGTGTAAGTTAGCTGTGGCCTTCTAAGGCCCACCTTATGTTTCTAGAAGGATATTTTCATGAGGAGACCAGAAAGTTGCATAGTAAGTTATACTAAAAAGTTGTTTACAAAAGGGCATCAGGGAAGAAATTATGATTGATAATAAGTAGTGTTAGAAGAAAGATGTGACTTGATGATAATGCCACAAGAATTAAATTTACATATTACTTCTGCGACCAGAATAAAATCAATAAATTTAAGTTGCTTTGAACTTTTCTGACATTTAAAATTCATTAGTGAACTCTCTCAACCTTTTAGAAATTCTCCCTTTTTTTAAAAAAAATGGGTAGGTTGTGCTCAATACTTATATACTTATCTATTAGTGAGAAAAAGCCTCGGATTACTTTTTAAAATTTCTGGTTCTATTGAAAGAAAATACCATGTGAGAGCAGAATTACAAAGTATAATTGTTCTTCAATAAGAGGTTTCTTTGGGAATTTACTATTTACAGTTTGGTGTTTTTCAGAGATCTTGTAGGGATTTTTTGCTATTTGTTCCATGTAGCATTTCCTTTAACTGATAGCCACCTGTCTTACCCTGATTTAAGCCATTTGTTTTTTTCTGTTTTTTTTTTCTTTTTCTTTTCTTTTCCTTCTTGCCATCAGTACTTTGTCACTGATGGAGAATTCTGAACTTCCAACCAGTGGAGAAGCTGGAATGGTTAACAGGAGAGACAGGGTTCTAAACTCTCCTGCTTGAGGCCCTTGCTAAAATTGGAATTCCTGTCTATGTGTGAATGTATAGTGACAGAACCAAAAAAATATTGGGTAATTTTGTTTCTTGTGTTTCAGAAGTGTCTCATACTCACAGCTCAATGAAGCCAAGAGGTTACCAACTAGAGCTTGCTTTGCCTGCTAAGAATGGAAAAAACACAATAATTTGTGCTCCTACTGGTAAGCTGATTGCCATTACTTACTTATATGGTTTGTTTCTTAATTTCTTTTATTGAATACTGGATAAAATGGCCAAGTTGTAGTTTTTTCCTTGTTCCATTTGTCTTTTGAGAAAACCATCCTATTAATAATCTCAAGGTATTTTAAGGAACATCAGGAAAAAAGAAAAATACCATCATTTAGCTTGTTTCAGACCCTGACAGAGTACATATTACCTAGGAAGTAGCTTGATATTTTTGAGTCACGGTGTAAATTCTGACATTGTTAACTCAGTCACATTACCAACTTACTGGTCTGCACAGTAGTTTTAGGAGAGTGAAAAATAATTACCTTTCTACAGAAATATTTTAGCATGATATTAGTTACGTGTTTTCTTTTCCTTTATATGTTCAAGGTTGTGGGAAAACCTTTGTTTCACTTCTTATATGTGAACACCATCTTCAAAAATTTCCACAAGGACAAAAAAGGAAGGTTGTGTTTTTTGCTAATCAGATTCCAGTATATGAACAGCAGAAATCCGTGTTCTCAAAATATTTTGAAAGACGTGGGTAGGTATAACAGTTGACCCAACTTCTTTTTCTCTAGCTTCATATAATTTGTGTACTTTCTGCTTTGTTTTGTTTTTGGAAAACCATTATTTAAAAAATTTATAATAATTGGATATAGTTTCATAGTGTAATGGTTAGCACATCTGCTTTACATGCATAAGGTCCTGGGTTCATGCCCCAGTGAAGCCACAGTCCATGGTCTATGGCCATGCTACCCTGAACAGACCCGATGTCTGATCTTGGAATCTAAGCAGAGTCGGGCCTGGTTAGTACTTAGATGGGAGACCGCCTAGGAAGACCAGGTGCTGTAGGCATAAAAAAAAATTTTTTTTATAATAGATGGAACTTTTTATATAGTCTATATATAATTCTTTCATGGATATAGGTCTTTTTTGTTAGATATACCTGAAATCCTAAACTCCTTTGGTTAGCTCTTACAAAGTGAATAAATGACTTGAGATAAGCTTCATATTTGAATGGCACATTTAACTTTTTAATGATTTTATAATTTATTTAATTTAATTCTTTAGGTACTTTTTCTTTCTCAGTGGCCTGAAAGGATTCACATATACCAATAGCAATTTTAACTAGCTTGCATTTATTGATCACTTACCATGTGTGAGGCTCTGTGCTAAGCATTTGTCTCCTTTGGGACTTAGGGAGAATTTAATCAGTTGATGTTCTGATCTAGTATTTCTTATTTTTGTGGTTCCTCATTCACACTGTAGTTAGTAACAGGCAACTTTCATCATTTTCCAGGTACAAAGTTTCAGGCATTTCTGGAGCAACAGCTGAGAATGTCTCCGTGGAACAGATTATTGAAGACAATGACATCATCATTTTAACTCCACAGATTCTTGTGAACAGCCTTAAAAGTGGGACTGTTCCATCACTCTCAGTCTTTACTTTGATGATATTTGATGAGTGCCACAACACTAGTAAACACCATCCTTACAATATGATCATGTTTAATTATCTAGATCAGAAACTTGGAGGATCTTCAGACTCACTGCCTCAGGTAGCTGCAAAGTTTGATGGATCCTCAAAAGAGCTGTGATATTCCTAAATTCTATTGACCTTCCCTCTGGCCCCAGTGAAGATGTCCTTCTCAAGTCCTAAGTCCATATTGTATAACTCATTGATTAATTTTGATTCATTCATTTACCCACTTAACTGATATGTATTTGGTGCTTCCATATATTTTACACTGTGTAAGACCCTGGAAATACAAATATAAAAAAGACATAGTCCTTGCTCTCAAACAGCTTAAGTTTCATAGGGAGCCAAATATGTAAGAATTAGATCATAATTTATCATGATAGCACACTGTGGAGGTGAGTACAAGGTGCAATCAGAAGTAAGAGTTCCTAAGAGTGCTATGAAAGTAAAGCAAGACCTAACAGACTAACAAAAGTTTACAAGGTAGATAGTCGGGTGATTTTCATTAAAGGCTACTGTGTGTCCAGAGGTACAGAGGTATGAAAGAACATGGTATGCTCAAGGATCTTGAAGCTCTTCAATATTACTTGACTATAGAATATGAAGTAGTGAATAGGAGTAGGTGAGGCAGAATAGGATAGAGGGAATGATTGACAGAACAAGATGCCAGGAGAGACCAGAGAGTGTGGGAGAGGTATGCAAGTCTATGGATTAGTATGGGAGAGCAGATGGAACACCATTTTGGTGTCATTAGAAGGGAGGGTGCGAGAAGAGTCAAGATAGAGAGTCAAGATGGAAGCAGGAAGGATAGAGAATTCCTGGAATATAACCTCTCTTTTCTCTTGAATGTAGGAGATGTAGATAGATCATTTTATAAGAATAATAAAGATGGAAATGAGGGAGGGAGCTCAAGGTGCATGGAGAGGATTTGAAATGGGAGAGAGAACTAAGAAGAGTATGCAGAAGAATTGATGGGTCAGATTGGGGGCCCAAATGAGGTTGGAAATCATGAATTTATAGTATACCAATCTCACATTTGTGTCAAGTTCTCTAGCCCTCATAATTACCTGTTTAGGAAACACAAGTTAGAAGAAATTCAGTATGGTGCCCATAGACAAAATTCAGTAGCAATCACATTTCTTACAGCTTTTTCTTCTAGGAAAAAGAAAAATTGGTAGTTGACTAGTTTTCTTGCTAATGAGCCAATTACTCAGTATTTATTGAATGGCTATTAGAAAAAGAAAGAAATATTTATAAAGTGACAATTAAGCTAAAATCTTTACAAATGTAACATACCTAATTCATACAGATATTTTAAATAGCTATTGTTACCCAACTTTACAGAGAGCTGAAGATGCTTGTTTAGTGTGACATGGCTGAGAGTGGAATAGAAATGCATCTTGTTTCAGTTTTTTTCAGTATGTTGTTCTATACGTCATGGAGACACATGGGTTAGGAAGAGAGAAGTCCTGCCTTGAAATAGTTTCCTCTCTTTATTTCTGTGCTGATTTGTGTTCAGCTGATGCTTTGTGATTCCTGCGTTTATTCAGTGCTTTGCTGAATAGGGACCTTTCCATCTGCAATGTCATAGAGAATTTCAGAAGAAATGTTCTTGCTCTTTATCTGAAGTCAGGGGAAAAAACCTACTTTAGTAGAAGAGAGTTACATAGGGGATTGTTGAAATGTCATGCTATTTCTCAGACATCTGACAGTTTGGAATGCTCTTTACAGATCATTGGGCTGACTGCCTCGGTTGGCGTTGGGGATGCCAAAAGCACAGGTGAAGCCTTGGAACATATCTGTAAACTGTGTGCTTCTCTTGACATATCAGTGGTATCAACAGTCAAAGACAACTTGGAGGAACTGGAGGAAATTGTTTATAAGCCCCAGAAGTGTAAGTGGAATCAGTTACATGCCCTTTCGAACTTCGTTATATTCCGCTATTCATAGTTCAGAGCCATTTGGATGAAAATGAATTTTTACTTCTGTTTAGTAGAAAATATTTAACCCCAAACTTTGGAAATAATCACATTTTGGGTCTCTCTCTTCAGCTGAGCTTTCGACCCAAGCAATGAATGAACCTCAGGAATAGCCTGGAGAAAGCAAACATTCTTTCTTTTTCCATTCCATAAAATTCTTACAAAGATACTAACAATCAGAGAGAGGTGATGAGAAAATCTAAGTATGTAATAGCCAAGAGTGGAGCTCAGTCCTTCCCTGTGTTCCATGCCTGAAAAGGATACTATGTGGTTATTATTTCAATATGTATCTAATCATTTTGGTTGAAATGAAATTATCTGAATTCATCATATTTTGCTCAAAAGATCAGAATATAGATATATTTTTAAATAAAATTGACTCATCAATGTTTATTAGGTCCCAATGCTAAACTAACCCAGCAAGAGTGAGAGGGGAGAGAAGATACACATGACTTCATCCTTGCTCCCTGAATAGCATATGACTGTATGAATATAAGGCAGAACAAACACATGAAATAGTCAGGGAAAGGGCAGTTAAGTTCCTTTCTGGGAGCTGCGTATAAGGGGTTTAGAGATGGTGCCCAATCTAAACTTTTTAGTATCAAGTACAAATTTCTTCATTATGTGGTCCCCCTGCCCTCTGAGCTCCATCTCCTTCCACCTTCCAGAAATGCAACCATGTTGCACTCCTTTGGGCTCCTCAAATATGTCATGTGGTCTCTCTTTCTAAGCTTTTGTCCATGCTACCCTTTGTACACGATTGTGTTTGCTTCTTCCTTTCCTCTTCTCCTGCTTATCCCACACCACCACCTCCCGTGGAAGAATTTGAGATACCTTTCCCTGCCCTCCATGATTCCTTGCACATAGTTAGGTTACAGCACTCTCCTGTGGTTATTGGCTACATCCCCTTCTGTCCCCTAAGAACACAGACCTCTCTGGAGCATGGAGTGTGTTCTTTTCAATTATCTTATCAGCAGAACATGTGTGGTAGGCCATTAATAAGTTTCTACTGAAACAATGCAACAACAAATGTTAGAAACAGTATGAATACTCCTGAGGGTTGGGTGGGAAAGGATTAAGGAACTGGACAAAGTTAAAAAGTGTGGCATTTGCATAGATAAGATGGATACCAGCCTCATCAGAGTAGAGGCTCTGTGTAGAGTAACAGGAAAGCCAGATGAGAAGTTGGATTAGACCCAGAACACAAAAAACAGAGACGTTAGAATCAGTGCATTAAGCACTAGGGAGCTGTTACAAGGTTTTTGAGCATTTGTTTTACCATCTACACTACCTTTGTCAGCTTGGAGTCTCAGGTTTTATAGAGGAAATAACAAAAGTTTAGACATACTCACTTTGAATTCTGATGTGTTCTTTCTGAAAAATACTTACTTTCTTTTGATGGCTTTAGTTTTCAGGAAAGTGGAACCACGGACTACCGACAGATTTAAATGCATCATCTCTCAGCTGATGAGGGAGATAGAGAATCTGGCAAAGAGTATCTTTGACAAACTTGGTACCATAACTCTCGGTGAGATAAATCTCATTTTGTATCCTCTCCATTGAGAAATAGTGAAATATTGTCCACTAGTGTCTGTTTGCATTCTCCTTGACTCAGAGCATGTCGAGACCAACACCAGAGGTTGACATTCTTCATTATATGTTACTCAGATTATTAAGGAACCTTCGAAGACCTCCTTTATTTTCTGTTGCCATTTTTTTTTTTGTTTAAATATAAAGTAAATCCATCTGAACACACACATCTGGAAAATATTATATTTCAGCAGTTTCTTTCTTTTTTGACCTCTCGAATTTACTTTCCATCCCGACTTCCCTATTACATGAATGAAACCCCCATTCTGCCTGATGGCTTACATTCAAACCTAGAAGTGATCTTTGATTCTTTCCTCTTTTGAGACTCTCTCATTAAGTCACCAAATTCTATTCTTCTCCTTTTTATTCATTTATGCATTTATTCACCAGATATTTACTGTGCCAGGAATTGTGTTAGGCAATGGAAATAACAAGATTAAAGACATAATCCCTACCCTCAAGGAACTCCCAGACAAATAATGAGAATCAGATGTGAGTGGTTTCCATGAGGCAAGGTTACCCACTGGATGCCATGGGAGCACATGGGGACTTTGGCAAGGAAGGCTTCCCCCAGGACAAATCTTGAAGTCAGCCAAGTTGAAGAGAGATAATTAAGTGAGGTCAAAAAGGAATTAAGCACAGAGGGAAGAGAGAACCCAGTGAGTTTTAGAAACTGCCAGCATTTCACGATCATTCTAGCATGTGAGTGGTAGAAAGGAATGAGACTAAAGGGAGAGGCAGCGGGCAGACAGGGAAGGGCCTGGAAGGCAATGCTGAGTTTAAATTTTATTCTAAAAGCAATGGCAAGCAACTGAAGATCTTAAACTGATTAGTGATATAAGACTACCAGTGAAAGAAGAGGGCCAAACAGAGGTAGTTGAGATGGGTTGGTGAAGGGAAGAGGCTTGTGCAAAGAGCTACAAATAGGAAGTGTTCAAATTTAATGTCTAACTGGATTTGGGTGGATATGAGAAGGGAAGGAAGTAAAAGACTTCCCTCAAGCTTCTGGCTTGGGTACCTGTATGTATGCCAGTGAGTGGTACTGGTTCTAGAACTAGGAGCAGCTTTGGCAGGTACAAGATGAATTTAGAGTTTTGGGGATGTTGATTTTCTGATGTCTGCTAGATAATTCATGCTGTCTTACCTTCTCTCATTCATTTTGCTTTTCTCTTTCCTTTTCTTTCACAGTTTGACTTAAGACTTATTCTAGCAACCTTCTAGCTGGTTCACCTATCTCCACTCTCTTTTCCATAAACCCCCCATCTCCTGGTTAGTCTTCCTGAAATACCAGTTTTATGTCAATATCCTGCTTGAATCCCTTTGCCTTATAGGCAAAGCCCTTTAAGTTTCTAACTTGACAGTCTGAGCCATGCCTGCACAATCTAGTTCTGCTTATCTCAATCTCTCCAGTTTTACCTTCCACCACTTCCCTATTTGAATCCTGTGGTTTAGCAGTTCCTTGAGTTCCCTGAACATGTTCATTCACTTATTCATTCATTTACTGCTAGATAGTGTGCTAGGTGATAGGAATATAGCATGGACCCTGGGCCATAGCCCCTTCCCTCATAGAATTTCCAATATAATAGTAAAGCCAAAATTTTAAGTAATACAAAAAATAAAGCAACAGGGGATTGGGTAGGTGGGTGGTGATGGTAAGGTATGTTTTAGGCAGAGAATTTCAGGTACAAAGGTCAGGTGAATAGAGAGAGTATGGGAAATTTCATTAGTCCTGTGAAATGCAGGCAGGGGAGTGTCTAAAGATGAAGACCAGAAGCAGGTAGAGGTAGATTACAGAGGACCTTGTGAGCCAGGGTGGGAGTTTGGACAGAGGAATCCAATAAAGGCTCATAAGCAGTGGGGTAGCATAATTTTTCATCTCCAATTTGGATTGGAAACTCTGTCTAGCTGCTGAGTGGGGAATGGATTGGAGGGAATTGGGCAAGAAGTGCGGAGCCCAGATAGGAGGCCATCATATATATACATCCTGGATAATACCAGGAACATTATGAAATGGTCTGAATTGAGGAGGTGGCAGAAGGCTGGAGAGATGTGAATTTCTACTTTCTTATTCTTTCCACCTCTAATACCCTACCCCCACCTTTACACCAGTCCAAATCCTGTAAACTGCTCATTTTAGATTGCTTAGCTTATTTCCACAGCTACCCAAGTTCACTTAATACTTGTTGATTCCTTTAGTTTGCTGCTGGCCTCCTCATTTGTAGCTGAGGCTGGGAAAGAAACATGTCAATGCTACTTGTCTGGATAGCATCCTTTGTTCCTCTTGTTAAAAAAGAGGAGCATTTTAACCCAGAAATGTAGCTCTTGCCTGTAAATTTTATTGTGCTATGCTCTTCCTGAGGAGCCCTGGATAACTGATTCTTGAGTAATGCACAGACTGAGCAGCTTGAGAACAGGGCCATATCCTCCTCATCCTTTTATCCCCAGCACCCTGCACAGAGCCCAGACCGCTGAAAACACAAGACTGTAGAAGGAAAACTAGAGGGTGAAGCGTGCTTAGAACCTTAAATGACTAACATAAAGCACAATAAAACTTTTTTTTTTTCTAGAAAACTTCTCTCAGATTCAAAACGGGAATTTTGGCACACAGAATTATGAACAGTGGATTGTTGCAGTTCAGAAAAAGTGCATGGTGTTAAAGATGCCAGATAAAGATGAAGAGAGCAGGATTTGTAAAGCACTGTTTTTGTACACTTCACATTTGCGGGTATGTTGCTTCTTTGGAAAGGTATATTTTAGTCGTAGCACCTACTGGGAGCTGCGCTGTGGCAGCTTATGAAACATTAACTTTTCATCCTGGCCCCAACAACCTACTTAGGAATTTTTTAGAAGATTCTTAATGAACCAAACTCCAAAAGTTATCCTATTCAGCATCTTCTTTGTTTTCTGAAACAATACTAGAAACAACAGGATGGACACAAAGGAGATTCTATGCTGTGCCTCAAACATTCCCATGATTGATTGATATGATTGGAAAAAATTGGGTGATGGTGAGCATTATTGTAGATACGTGACCAATGACAGCCATCTTTAAAGTTAAATAAGTGGCTTGTTGCCCTGTCCTGATGCATATATGTTTTCTTACCTTTGATAAAGCCATATACACACGTCAGATAAAAATATTTTTAAATGAACTCAATATATGCATTTATAAAATTTTAATGAACTTAATTGAATATTTGGGGTAGGTGGTCAGTGCCATCATTCTACACAGGTGCAATTACAATTCAGTAATAGCTTTACATGTATAAAGAGATTAAATTGAATGCCTGAATTGAGTCAGGTTGATGTGGAAATTGATTTGCTTTAATTTTTTTGTTTTTTGATCTTTGACATGGATTTTTCTTGTAATTTTCTTTTTCTCATCCAATGTAGAATTCTAGAATCTGAAGTGATCCTAATTAATGATTCTAGCTAATTGAGATTTTTTTTAAAAAACAGTATTTGATTCAAAGGTTTTGTTACAACACCAGTTAGGGGCTGTTCATCATAAATTACTTGGAATTGATTTGAGAAAAGTTTATTTTTAAAATTAATTCTATGGTAAGTACAGCTAATTGAACTTAAGTATAGCAAGCACAAGTAGACATTATAAACACAATGAAACTCAGTTTTCATTTTATTTTATTTTTTATTAAGTTTATTGGGGTAACATTGGTTAATACTCAGTTTTCATTTTAAACAGAAATTTAATGATGCCCTCATCATCAGTGAGCATGCACGGATGAAAGATGCTCTGGATTACTTGAAGGACTTCTTCTGTAATGTCCGAACAGCAGGCTTTGATGAGACTGAGCAAGATCTCACTCGAAGATTTGAAGGTGGGGTGGTGTTTCTGGAGGAGGAAGCTATGTAGGCTGATGACTCCAGTGGCAGCATACTTTTATTTGCTTAGCATATGGTGATACTCAGAGAGTTGTCCTGGGCTTAAGAAAATGTTATAGATGGCAGGACTGTTACACTTCAGTGAAATCTGATACTTATGGAAAGAATCTGCTGCTTATACTAGTTCCTATTTTGAAGAAGGAAAAATAGTAGGATTTGCAAAGTGTACATTCATAGAAATGGTTAATAGTAAGATTTTCTGGTTTTACACTTAGTAATTTTAAAAGATTAAAAAAATACCTAAATGTGTTTCAATGATATTAAAAATGCTATAATTTATATATACTTCTGTAAAAAGAAAAAAGCCCAAATGGCTCATAATTCCACATCCCTCATATTAAGAAAAATATAGGCAGATGTTAAATGAAAAGTAAGCTTTCCTTACTCTCTATCCCAATTTTTTTCCCAAAGATAATTACCATTAATAATTGTTTTTGTCCTACACTGAAGTATTTGCTATACATATATGTAACCCGGTGATGTGCTACTAAACACTGAAAAACCAGCTTTCTGGGGGTAAAATGTGTGCATTTATTAGTGTATTTAATGTACATATTAAATTGGTGATTATTACTTATAAAATTCTGGTCAAAGACTGAGAGATTAACCGAACGATAGCCGAAGGTCACAATGTATTCTAAATTTCTAGAATTTATAAGCCATTTATAAAACATTTTCCTTTTGCAGAAAAGCTGCAAGAACTAGAAAGCATTTCTATGGATTCCAGCAACGAGAACCCTAAACTCAAAGACCTCTGCTTCATCTTGCAAGAGGAGTACCATTTAAACCCAGAGACTAGAACCATTCTCTTTGTGAAAACCAGAGCACTTGTGGATGTAAGCTTCTTCCTCCTTATGGATAACAGATTGACTCAGTACCATTTTGTTGAAAGGACTGTCCTTTCTTTAGTGCTTTGCAGACAACTGTCCATATATGTATGGGTCTGTTTCTAGGCTCTGTATTCTGATTATTTGGTAGTTTATCTATATACTAATACCTCACTGTCTTAATTAGTTTATGATAAGTCTTCATACCGGTAGAGCAAGCACTTAATACTTTTAAAAATTATTTTTGTCAATTAAAAATATTTTAGCCATTCTGTGGAAATATGGTGATATATCACTAGGGTTTTAATTTGCATCTCACTAATGACTAATATAGTTTAGCATTTTGTATCTACTTATTATCCATCCATATATTTTCTTTGGTGAAGTATCTTCACATCTTTTGCCCATTTCAAAAGTTGGTTTAATTGGATCGTTTATCATATTATTGTTGAGATTTTGAGAGTTCTTTTTATATTCTGACAAAAATGTCTTCTGTCAGGAATGTGATTTGAACATTTTTCTTTTGGTCTTCTCATTCTCTTAACAGTTCCTGTTCCAGATTGAAAGTTTTAACTTTTGACGCAATCCAGTTAATCAATTTTTTGGTGTGGATTGTGCTTTTGGTATTGTATCTAAAAGCCCTTTGCTTACCCATGCACACAAAGGTTTTCTCTCTGTTATCTTCTCGAGTTTTACAGTTTTACATTTAGGTCTGCAGTCTATTTTGAAGTATGGGTTGAGGTGCTTTTTATTTCTTTTTGTATGTGGACATCCAGTTTCAGCACTGTTGCTGAGAAGACTATCCTTTTTCTACTGAATTGCTTTTGTAACTTTTTCAAAAATCAGCTGATTGTATTTATGTGGTTGTATCTCTGTATTCTCCATTCTGTTCTGTTTATCTATACATCTATCCTTTCACAGATCCCACATTGTCTTGACTATTGTAGCTTTATAACGAGTCTTGAAATCAGGTGGCATGAGTCCTCCAACCTTTTTCTTTTCTTCAAAATTGTTTTAGCTATCTTCCTTTGCCTTTCCATTTATATTTTAAAATCAGTTTGTCCACATCTATGAAAAAATCTGCTGGGATTTCTTTTGGGATTTCATTTAATCTTTAAATAAAATTGGGGAGAAATGACATCTTAATTATATCAAATCTTCAGCCATGACTATAGGTTATATATCTCTTCATTTATAAAGGACTTCAGTATTGGTTTCCTACTGCTGATAACAAATTGCCCAAAAACTTAGTGGCTGGAAACAACAAACATCTATTATCTTATAATATCTATGGGTCAGGGAGCTGGAAAATCTTAACTGGGTGTTTCTGGCTGTGGATCTTTCATGAGACTGCAATCAAGTGTTGGCCATGGCTGCATTCATCTTCAGGCTTGACTTGGGAGAATCAGCTTTCGGCCTCACTTAGATGGCTGTTGGCGGGTCTCAGAATATGTGCTTCCAAGCTCATTCATGTGGGCCTCTCCACAGGGCTGCCTCACAGCACGGCAGCTGGCTCCCCTAGAGTGAGTGATCCAAGAGAGATTGAGAAAGAGTGCCTGATACTGGAGGTTACCATAATTTTATAATTTCAGCTTGGAAGTGATAGCCCATCATGTTTTGTCATATTTTATTCATTAGAAACAAGTCAGTGAGTTCAGTTCACACTTGAGGGGAGGGGACACGAGGATCTGAATACCAGAAGGTAGAGATCATTGAGGGCTCTTTTAGAGGCCACCTGCCATATCTTTGGTTCCTTTTATCAGTGTTTTGTTATTTACATTATACGGATGCTGCACATATTTTGTTAGACTTATACCTAAGTTTTAATTTTTTAATGCTATTATAAATGATGCTTTTAACCTTTTTTTGTTGTTGCTGGTATATAAAAATACAACTGATTTCTGTATATTGATCTCATGTGCTAAGATCTTGCTAAACTCTCTTATTAGTTCTACATACCCTATTGCTAACTCTCTTATTAGTTCTACATACTATTCTGAACTATGCTTTTTTTATTTGAAAAATAATCTCAGAGATTAAACTATATCATATCACAAAGATTTATATCTTGTGGTTAATTATTGCATAGAATTCAGTTTTAAGAAACTTTTGTTTTCAGGTTTGTCAGTCTGAAAACTATATACTAGCTTAAAATTTTTTCTTCTTGAATATATTTCAATGTTGAATTAGTACAAACAGCATACAAATAGTGTCCAACTGATAACTGCTTTTCATTTTCAGGCTTTAAAGAAATGGATAGAAGAAAATCCTAAGCTCAGCTTTCTAAAACCTGGCATATTGACTGGACGTGGCAAAACAAAACAGAACATAGGTATTTATATATACTATACTATATATAAAAATATATAGAATATATTTAAATTCTTTTTTAATTTCTGTATCAATCAAGGTTCAACCAGAGAAGTAAAACCAGTAAGAGATTTATATATATATATATATATATATGCATGTATGCATGTATACACATATATGTATACACACCTGGATTTATTACAGGGAACTGACATTCACAATTGAAGTGGCAAAGCAAGTCTGAAGTCTGTAGGGTAGGTGATCAGGAGCAGGCTGGAACTCCACAGGCATGAGCTGTTTGGAGTCTCTGAGCTCAGGGAATGCCTAAGCTCTTTTTTAAAGGGCTGACTTGACTAGGTCAAGCCCACCTAGAGTGAAACCCCTTTTGATTAACTTAATGTCAACTGATTAGGAACTTTAATTACAGCTACAAATTCCATTCATAGAAGTACCTAAATGAATAACTGGTAACTAGTTCAGCTCAGTCAAATTGACATATCAAAAAGCTATCACAAGGCTCAAATGCCAAAAACTTATAGACATTGCCTCCTCCTCCTCTGTGTGTTGTAGGAAAAAACAAAGTTATTTTTTTAAATGTTGTTTGAGCATGTCACTCTTGTGCTCAACCAATAGATTAACTTGAAATAGTAATGTTCTGTCTCTATTTGATTGTTAGTCTTTAAACTATAGATGATATTACATGTATTATATATTTTGCAATTTAAAAAATAGTTTAAGACAATCCTGAGATTAAACAAGGGTGGTTAGAGGAGGTAAGGCTGCCTCTGTTATTATCCAAGAGGGTCCTCAGTAGCCAGCTCTCACCTGACATTCTTAGCTGTTCTGCCCACGCCCTGGTGACCAGCAATGATGGGTCCTCAATCTGCTCCTCCTATTTAGTGTTGTTTATCGTAAGCAGTCCCTACCCTGTCAGTCCTCAGTCATCAGCCTGGCACTTTCCGCTTATACAAATTTTAAATTTCATGAATCTAAAAAGCAAATTCAGATTTTGATAATTTGGCTTACCAAATGAAGTCCTACAACATGAGTCTAATTTGATTTTTCAACTTTGTTATTTCCCCCCAAATAAGCATTTAGAAAACTTTTTTTAAATTTGTTGTTCATTTATTCATCCACCCATCTACATTTATTTAGGACTTACTCTGTGCTAGTCATTGTGCTTCCTTTTCCAGCCACCTCCACATTCCCACAGTATCCAGTTCTGTCACCATTTCATTGCTCATCACATTGGATTAGAGCTTCCTATTATATTATTCTTCCACAAACTATGAGCTCCTTGTTCATAATAGTGGACCTCTAACAACCGTATTCTTATTTGACAAACCATAATGTTGAATAAATATTTGAGGAACAAGTGGATGAATAGGTTCAGAAATTAATGAAGTGTGGTATCTGTCTTGGGCATGCTCATTGTTCAGTAGAAAATGATGGTGAAAGGAAACTATAACAAAATATATCACAAGATTTTAGCTGCCAATATACTAGGGAAAAATGGAGCTTTTATAAATTCTATTGACTCTGAAGTGGAGGTCACTGAAATTCTTTCTCTTCTTAGTATATCAGTGGCTGAGAACTGCTCCCATTTAGTGTCCTGGACTTAAAAATTCAAGGTCTGGTTCTGCTGCGAACTAGACTGTTAGTTTACCATACTTCCAAAACCTCAAGGTCTTCATCTACAAAGGGAAGCTACAACACTTAACCACACCAACCTAAAAGGGCTTTGTGAAGTTTCAAGAAGGAAGTAGATGGGAAAATGTTTTGTCAACTGTAAACTCCTATACACATGCAGAGGCATTATGATTAGTTAATATTTTTGCAAACATATATATATTTTTTGAGGCAACATGAATAAAGCCACACAGCTAGTAAGTGCCGCAGCTGGAATTTGAACTCTGGCAGTCTTGTGGCAGAGTCCAAGTTGTCACCACCCTAAATGTCCTCCTTAGAATAATGATAGAAATAGGCCCTACTGCCTAGCATGTTGAGAAATCATGAATATAAAGCACTTATCACAGTACCTGACATGTAATAAGCATTCCATAATTAATAGCTATTTTTTTTAAGAGTAAAATTCCCTCTTCGATGAGTTGTGTAATGCCTTCTGACCTTGACACAGGAATGACCCTCCCAGCACAGAAAGGTGTATTGCATACATTCAAAACCAGTGGAGACAACAAGATTCTGATTGCCACCTCAGTTGCTGATGAAGGCATCGACATTGCTCAGTGCAATCTGGTCATCCTGTATGAGTATGTGGGCAATGTCATCAAAATGATCCAAACCAGAGGTGAGAGAAGCTTCGATGCCATTGTTAAGTGGCTGCTGAATTTGTCTGATTTGTGAATGTCTGTCACTTCAGCCTTTCTCCTTTACTGAGCCATGCTTGGGTGTATGACTTATGGCACAGTGGTCTGTAGTAGCACTGGCCCTAAAGGCGGCTTACTTAATCAGGATTGGGTGGCCACAGTTTTGTCCACTAACATATACCCTATTTGAATTCTTGTTCACAATGAATACTGTATATCTGACCAACATTGACTGATATATTTATGGAAGGAAAATTCTCATTTAGATTGAGGCTTTGGCAGTCAGTGTGTGGGCCTTTCATGCTTGTGGTACCAATGGGCTCCCTGTATTCCACTTGAACTAGATAGTCTCTTTACTAGTCTCCCTTTTTTCAGTTTCCATAACAGCTGCCACATTACTTTTTCTGAACATGTCACTTCCCTATATAGAAACTCCAGTGGTTCCCCAATTTACTTGATGTTAAAGAGTTTTCAAATCCAGCACCCACTTATCTTTCCAACCTTATTTCCCATTTTCCCCTTTATTCATTATTCACTTCAGCCAACCTGACTTTATTTTTCACTTGTTGAAGGATGATTTTCATTTTACCTCTTCCCCTGCCTCCTTATCACCTATCCCTAATTCTCCCAGCTGGAAATAATCTCTTTTGAATGTCCATAACCTTTTATATCTATCTGTCAGCACTTCTTATTTTCTACCTATATTCTGGTGGTTGTGAACATATCTCATTTCCCCATTTCCTAGGAGGCTCTTGAAAAAGGATCTGTTTATTATTCCTTTTAGAGCCCTCACAGTGCCAGCCTGAGGGTTTATTTCTGATTGTTTTAAAGCAGTGTTTCTGATAATATGGCTCGCTGATCACACTGCATCATGGAGACCCCATGGTAGCCAGTCTAAGGTGGGCTTCTAGTTTATCTACATGTTTAATGTGCAAGTGCACACCTGCATTTGAGTCTGTGCTCTAACAGCTTAGCTTCCCTAGAAAGTGTGATTAAGTGACCAAAGTTAAATTTTAGAGACACCCCATTCCTTTGTTTACCTATTATCAGATTTATCAGAGTTTTACATTAAAGATACCAAATAAAATATTTGTTTTTTGACAGGCAGAGGAAGAGCAAGAGGTAGCAAGTGCTTCCTTCTGACTAGTAATTCTGATGTAATTGAAAAAGAAAAAATAAACATATACAAAGAAAAAATGATGAATGACTCCATTTTAAGACTTCAGACATGGGATGAAGCAGTATTTAAAGAAAAGGTAAGTCTTTTCTCTTTTAGAATCTGACCATAGGTAACAAACAGGGAGAATGAACATGGTTGGTACGTTTTATCAGATGGCTCTGAGTGTTGTATTAAAACAGTAAGTTTAAGCTTAAAAATTTATCTGCAGTGAACATCAAATTCATTCTGTTTTTAAGTCTCAATGAGATTAAAATATATTTTATTAATGCTAATATCTAAAGTTATATTTTTAGAGCTAAAAGGCAAACTGACCTAGAATTGCTCTTAAGTTGACAATTCATCTTGAGAACAGCACCCTAACACTGCAAGACAGAGCCCTTCTTAATCTTTTCCACAATACTCTCTTTCTAACTTCTGGAGTCCTCAAAAAAAAGCTCCCATTGCACTGTGAAGGTGTCGGAATGCCTCATTGTAGCTATGGGTAATAATGTGTACCTTGCAGTGACACGCCTGTTCGCTTCAGCCTCTTGGTAGTGATTACATTTTATTGTCATTTCCTTTATAACACTGAAGCATGGAAGTAAATTGAGGAAGAAAGACACACACACAGACACACAAGCACGTGTGCGTGCACATACACGCATGTATGCACGCACATGCCCACACATAAAGACACACCCACACTTTCTCTAGACTCTGCAAAGATTTTCATCTCTGAATCTCTGGAAGCATTGAATACTGCAAGGCTGGGAGAGAGTTTAAACTTTAACATTGGAATTAGTTGTTCCAATACTAATTTTGCCACTTTCAAGGTGTGTCTTTTAAACCATCAGTCTCCTTGTTTGGAAAGTTGCAACGGTAACTCACAGGGCAGTTTTGGGGACAGAATGGGATGTATGCATTGCTTAGCACAGTGCCTGGTGTAAAATAAGTGCTCAAAAAATGTGAGTTATTGTAGGACAGAGGCATGGGGCTATACTTCAACTTCATAAAGGTGAACCTTACAATCCAGTAGGCCAATTTCACAGTGTCCATAATTTTAAAAAGTTATAATACCTATGCTCAAAAAGTATTGAGAAACAGTGATGTAAAGCAAATCAACACCATTTTTAGGACAAAAATACAACTTTATGTCAGTATTTTACTCATTTTAAAAAACATCTCTTTCTAAAGTTTGTAAACTAAAATATTTAAAAACACTTCTTCCACACTTTTGTAAGAAGGGAAATTCTTTAGTTTCCCTTAATTTTTCTCCTTAATTTTAGTAAAGGGTAGAGGTTTTTCACTGAGCCACCTTCACATTTTGTAGGCTGTAGGGATGTTACCAGTAAAGACTTTAAAGCCATATTAGCGTTGATCCCTATGGCGTGAGTTTTATCCCCTTCATGAGCGACAAGTTACTTAGACTCATGTGGCAGAAGCATAGAGTAAAAAGCTATCGAAGAAGATAGAGGCTGGATCCAGGCATAAACATTCTTTGGTAGTTGGCACACCAAATCAAGGAGTAGAATGAGGAGAAAACAGGTTACACATCTGTTGAGTTAGACTATGGAATAGCATTTGGGATTCCCTTAATACCTATAAATAGAAAATGGGCAGAGATGGTAAAAGATGAGAGGAAGCTCAGAACATGTATACCTAGGAGTCACTGGTAGCTGGTAATTATGTGGCAGCCAGGAGCTCGGAGTCTTGGTGTCATTTCTGTCCTATCATAGATGATAAAAGAAGAAGGCTTAGCTTTCAAAGACTTAGTAGAAGTATAATAAGGTAGGGAAAACCTTATATTCTTAAAACTAAAAGGAATTCTGGATCCTGGGGTAAGACTCTTTTCTGTGGCGTTTTGATAAGGGCTTGAGTGTTGGGTCTGAGCACCGTGGTACCTGTGTATGAGCTATAATGGGAGGAAAAACTCACATTAAACAGGGAAGGGAGTCTGGAGCTCTTTAGGGCAGTCTTTGAGAAAGTGGGGGAGGGAGACTGTACGCTTTCTTTCCCAGCCTCACAACTGCATCACCCGTTGGCTGGGTGTGGCCAACTTTCCTTAGAACACTGTGGTCCCTGGGGGAATCTCTGATGACTCTGCAGCCATTTCAACCTCTAGATGGTCCAGAGTTAATTAAGGACTGATTTCCATGATGAAGGCTTCAGAATTCAGTAGTATTTCATTCTGAAAGAATAAGGTATATAGTTATTTTTCACAGTTCCAGTTGTGAAGGGTTAATTTGGAATTGCAATGAGGAAGTCTGCTTTCTTTACTCATGGAGTAGAGAATAATATATGGGAGTGAAAGGAAGTTCATTTTGACCAAAGAATTTCAAACATGGTGTGTATCCATGACTGTACACAATCAGGGTTTCATAGTTTCATAGCTTTTTTCATCTTAGTGCACACAATTGCTGCTGCTTAATCACAGGTGGAGCGGGGAAGCAGTGTGCTGCAGATTTCATTTGTGACATAGGTTAAGCCTCTTTACCCAGTTACTGAGTTAGATTTCAGCATAGCAGTATTAGTTTTAACTTACTGGGATTTATTGCCTATAGTAACATTTAAAACATATGGGATTTTTATTTAATTGAATTCAGTATATAATTGAATATCATTGGATATAAGTGATTTTTTAAAAAATTAGATACCCAAAGGGCAAGTTTATATTTTTACCCTCTTTCCTATCACATTTCTCCCATCCCCCAGTGCTGGAGCCCGCCGGCTAAGACCGAACAGTTCCTGAGAGGGGGAGTGAGGATTGAGAAAGATAGAAAAAGGAGAGAGACAGAGAGAGAGAGAGACAAAGAGATAGAGTCGGGAGGGCTAACAGTAAATACTGCGCCCCGAGTTTATTAAGCACAGCATATTTATACTCTTGGAAATGCACGGGAAGCAAAATCCACAGATATTCTAACAATTGCTTACATTTACGTAAGTTCTGTCACAACCTCTTTTATCCTATTCTCTGTCTCCAATTCCCTGGGGCAAGGGACGTTCAACTCTTTACATTAAGCCAAACTTCCTCCTTCTGCATAGAGCCCACCTGCCCTGCAAACTTCTAGCTTGCAGGCAACTTTAACCTTGTCTCAAGATAGGCAGCAGAAATGGCTCCCAACACCCCAGCCTGTTTCAAATAGTAATTAAAACCATATATGAGAAAAGGAAATTAAAATTATTCATAGAGAAATGTTCACTATATAGCCCAGCAGTTTTGCTTCCAGAAATTTATCTAAAGGAAATAATGGTAACAGAAATAGAAATAAGTACACATAATATAACAGTTTTATAGCAGTGAAAAACTGAATTGAAAACAGGAGGCAAAAACATTCCTTACAAAAACCATGAAGATAATTTCAGGTGGAATGGGGCAGAAAATAGGGGTTGGGAAAATCATACTTTGATTGTTCTCCTAGCCTACATTCCAGGATTACATTTATTTGTTTAAATCACATTTTATTTGAATTTGAAATGCTTTAGAGCTCAATGGATTCTCTGTGAACAATCAGTAACTAGTTAGAAGATAGGAGGGGAGGGAGATTTCCACTCACAGTGACAATAATAATTGTAGCTTACACATGCAGAACATGGGCTCTCCACTGAGTCCTATGGTAGAGCCTCTTATTATATCATTTTATAGGAGGAAAACTGAGGCAGGAGGAGATCAAGTATCAGGAAATCACAGGGGTGGAGCTGGCAGAACCCATCTGTTTAATTACTGCCCCTACTGGCCTAATCAGAAATGCCTGAAGCATAAATAAAGATGATTATAAAACTTGTACTGAGATGGGGAGCACAGCGCAGGGAATGCAGATAGCAGTTAAAGTAATGGCCATGTAGAGAGGCAGAGGGAAGATTGAGTAATCAGGGGGATCATTTCATAAACTATATAAATGTCTTGCAATGTACTGTATAGTAGAAACTAATAATATATATTATATGTATACACACACGAAAACTTAGCTGGTAAAAAAAAAACTTCTATTGAGAGACACGGGGTAAATGAAGACAAAAGGAAGGAAATGCTTTGCTCTTGAGTGGACTGACTGAACATTTTAAAGATACTCTTTCACTCTAAATTCACTTATAAGTTTATCGCAACCCAGAATCAACATACAAATATTTTCAACTTGATAAAATAGTTTCAGAGTTTATATAGAAGAATAAATAGGTAAAATAGCTATGATATTTCTGAACAAATAACTGTTGAATGGTGATTGCCCTGTGCAATACTAAAGTAGAAACCTTATTGTTAACATTTTCATGGTTTCTAGCCTAAGACTAGCCTAATTGATCAAGATTAACGCTGATGAGCATTAAACCTGTACCAGGTGACCTAAGGTCATGTTACCTCCCAACAGCCCATGAAGTAGGTGCTATAATTGGTCCCATTTTGTATTTGAGGAAACTGAGGCACTTGCCCCAAATCACATAGCTGGTAAGTGCAAGAACAGGATTTGCACCTAGGCAGTCTGGTTCCACCTGGAACACTTGAAAACGTTGTCTGATAGAAGAAAGACAGCACCACAAACCAGTGAGACAGGGTTGATCCTTTTACAGCTGATATTGTGGAAATAACCAAGTTCTTCCTTTATGATGTTTCAAGATTTCTTCTACATTTCTTTTCGTTTAGAGAAATTTTTGATATTTTTTAAAGGAAGTTCTGTGAGTGAACAAATTTTTTTAGTTTCCCTTCATCTCAGAATATCTTGATTTCCTCTTTATTTTTGAAAGATGTATTACTCGGTATAGGAGTCCAGGTTGAGTTTTTTTCTTTCAGCATTTGAAAAATATTGTGTCACTTCATTCTGGCCTCTATGGTCTCTGATGGGAAATTTGCTGTCATTCAGATTGCTTTTCCTCTCTTGGTAAGATATTATTATTTTTTTCTGGCTGCTTCTAAGATTTCTTTTCTTTGTCTTTGGTTTTTCAGAGGTTTAATTATAATGTATCTTGGTATGGATTTCTCTGGGTCTAACCTAATTGGTATTTATTTAGCTTTTTGAATCTGTAAGTTTACATTATATTATGTCAATTTGGGAAATGTTCAGGCATCATTTATCCCAGTATTTAAAGTTCTGCTCTCTTTTCTCCTTCAAGGACTCCAGTGACATGAATGTTAAAACTTTTTTAATAGTCCTAAAGGTCTTTGAGGCCCCGTTTATTATTTTTTTTTCAGTCCATTTTCTTTTTCTTGTTCAGGTTGATTCTTTCTTTTGTCCCCTCCATTCTGCCATTGTGCTCATCCACTGAGCTTTTTATTTTGATTATTGCATCTTTCAGTTCTAAAATTTCCATTTGGTTCTTCTTTATATCTTCTATCTCTTTGTTGAGCCTTTATTTGTTCATATTTCAAGAGTGTTTATGAATGCTCACTGAAGCATTTTTACTGTGGCTGCTTAAAATCTTATTATGTTAGATAATTCTAACATCTCTGTCTTCCTATTGGTTGTCTTTTTAAAATTCAGTTTGAAATCCTTCTGATTTTTGACATGAAGAGTGATTTTTTTTAATAAAAATGCAGACATTTTCATGTTATGAGACTCTGTGAAAGAAGTGAGGACACTGTCTCATCACTGCCAGGTGGAGGTAGAAGTCTAGGATACTTGCTAAGCCAGCGAGGGCGAGGCTCCTTGTCAATGCTGGGTGGAGGTGGTAGTTCCAGTTCCCCACATTGTCTCCACTGACACCACAGGTGAGGGGGACTACCATTCAGCAGGACTGACGGCTCTGGCTCCCTATTTGGCCCTTTCTGACACCTCCAGATGTGAGTGTTGGGGTGCTTTGTTACAGTGCTGCAAGGCGGAAATCCAGGTTCCCCACTCATCTTTTGCTGGCGTGAGTGGAGGTTGGATCATGGTTTTAGTTGTTATTTTGTTTTGTTTCTGTGGTATTTGGTTACAGTAGAATAGTTACTGTTCAAAGTTTTCTGTCTTTCTAGGCTGCCTCTTTCCCAGCCCTTTGGTAGAGAGGGTAGGCTTTTGTTGAGACTTTTTTTTTTATCGGTGCCCTTAAGCATTTCTGGTTGCCAGCGTCTTCATCTCCAATCTAAGATATATGAGATGAAAAGAAAACCCAGAAAACTTACTTCCATGTTGTTCCTAGAGTCCTGACGTTCCTAGCTGGTCTGCTTTTCTCTCTTCACCCTTTAGAATCTTCTTATGTTTATTTTAAATATAATGTCCAGCATTCTTAGTTGAACTTAGCCAAAGACTAAATTTTGAAACAGATTGCAGTCATACTAGAATATACATTTAACTTTACTGTAATTCAGCAATACTCTCTGGTCAGAATGAGAGAGAAAAAGATTTTATGCCTGCCGTTCCATTCAACGGATTTATGCCCTAGAAGTGGTTGTAATTATGTCTGAAACAGTCATTTCATATCATATGTCTATTTGTGAAGGATGTTTTAAGTTTTATCAGCTATTAAAGCAGAAAGCATGGTTCACATAACTATTTTATGAACGTCTTTAGTGCTTTTATGGGCATCTTTGATGAGGAAATTAAAAGACAAATTGGAGGCCACAGTTAAACATTAACTAACAAAGAGGTTAAGACCAATAAAATTATCTATGGGATTTTTATAAACAAAGCCAGGTATGTTCATGGAAGTTGTATATAAATAATGAATGAATGATTATATATGTCCTAGTTATACTCAAATCACATTTATGATGTATTTTTTTTCTATGTAGGTTCTCCAGATTCAGATTCATGAAAAATTCATCAGGGATAGTCAAGGAAAAGTAAAACCTATACTTGATAAAAAAAATAAAAAACTTCTCTGCAGAAAATGCAAAGCCTTTGCCTGTTATACAGCTGATATAAGAGTGGTGGAGGTAAGCAGCCTTTTTCACAGAGAGCACTTAGTCATTTTTTAGCACTAATTAAAGCTTACTGTCAGTAGGGTATTTATAGTAAGAATACTGTTATTCCTGTTATCATAGTCATGGTACATGTATTTTACAAAAACTGAAAAGTTAAAAAGAAACCCTTATTGTTAAATAATAAAGAAATTGTTTTAAAAATTGCTGCATAGCCACTTAATTAAATATTATGTAGCCATGAAAAATAATGATTTGCTAAATATAGTGTGGTTTCCTGGATTAGATCCTAGACTAGATAAAGGTTATTACTGTAAAAAGTGGTAAAATCTGAAGTTTAGCTCATAGTAATGTGCTGATATTAATTTCTTGGTTTTGACAAATGTATTATGGTATGTAAGATGTTAGCATTAAAGGAATATGGGTGAAGAGTATACAAGAATTCTCTGGACTATATTTGCAACATATTTGTAAATCTAAAATTATTCCAAAGTAAAGTGTATTAAATAAAATGATTATGAAGATTATATAGTATAATGAAAATTTCCTTATAAACTAATTAGGTAAAGTGGAAAAAATAACCAGGATACAAAATTGTAAATATGTTATGATTGTAGCTGTGTGAAGTAATATTAGCAATACCACCATCACCACCAACAACATAAATCAAAACACTTTATACAGAAAAAAGATTAAAAGGAATATACTAAAATATATTCATATTTCATAGTGATATTCCATGATTTAAAAAACATTTTCCAAACTTTCTTTCTGGAATATGGATCACTTATATAGTGAAAACAAAATATCTCCTAATTTTCAGAACATGACATCTGCATACATTTTTTTTCTTTAAAACTTTTAGATAAGAATTAGAAGAGTCTCCAAAGACAAAAACTAGACGTAACTCTACCGCTGCAGATGGAGGGGTGGGGGGTAGAGTGCGTGGGCTGGTTCAGAAGATGAGTTATTATTTCAAGGTTCTGTTTGGTCTTCAGAAAGCTGAAAGCATATTAGGAGTGATATTAGTAAGTTCCCCGACCTTTTGAAGTCTGTTTCTTTAACTCCAATTTGGGTGATTTTTTCTGTTGAAAATAGTTGGTTTTCCTGAGGGACTGGTATATTGGATCTGCATTTGTTCTGTGCAGTGTGGACTTTTTTCAGGTTTGCTCTAAAGCTGACTGTGAGTGGGGCCTGTGGACATATCAGTCCTTGACCCTGTTCAGAGCCATAGTGACCCTTTGTTGTTCTTTGCTGTATCTTTTGGGTTATGCCTGTGAGGCCACTGGTGAACTCAGGTTTCACAGATCTCCAAACAAATACCCTTTTTATTTCTGAATCAATAAAGAGTAGCTACTTTAAGAAACTAGGTTGCCTGGAAACTTCTTACTCTTCTTCAGGAGATATCCCCTATCACCTCACTTGCCCTTCCATCTACATGCATGTAATTGAGAGTCAGGCTGTAAGAATTCTTCACTGACCTTGGGGTGAATCCATATTTCCTTCTTTCCCCATCTGTAAAATAAGTGGGCTCCCACCTGCTCTTCATCTCAGATTATTGTGGAGTTGTTTTTTTTTTTTTAAACACAGTTACATACTGATTCTAATGTTCTGTTTTGCACATTATGTGATCCCTTCATCTGTAGGAGTGCCATTACACTGTGGTGGGAGATGCTTTCAAGGAGTGCTTTGTGAGTAAATTGCACCCCAGACCAAAGAATTTTGGGAGTTTCGAGAAGAAAGCAAAGATATTCTGTGCCAGACAAGACTGCTGCCATGACTGGGGAATCCATGTGAAGTATAAAATGTTTGAGATTCCATTTATAAAAATTGAAAGTTTTGTGGTGGAGGATATTGCAACTGGAGAGCAGACGTTGTATGCAAAGTGGAGGGACTTTCATTTTGAGAAACTCCCATTTGATGCTGCAGAAATGCCCAAATGATCTCAGGACTCTAATCTTTAGCTACGGGGAATGGGTGACCTTGAATGAAAAAGAAATTATCCACTGTGGGTGAATCCTGAATGGCTGTCATCACTATGGCGATATTTACTGAAGATTTGTTATGTACTGAATATCTATCACTTAATTCACCTTCTGTTCATTGTTTGCAGTAATTTCTACTTTATCATATATGTAAATCACATGTAAGTGAATCACAACACTAAATACTTTGTATACCAATAGAGCTCTAAGGTACTTGGGAAAACTTAAAAAGCTTGTTTTCTCTTTCTGTCCTTCCCTTTAGATCCAACTGTTAAGTACATCCCAGTAGTCACCCACTGCACATTGGGATGAATAAACGAATATAATGTTGAAAGGTTTTCGACACTTCCCTTTCTTTCTTTAACCTACTGTAAACTGGCTTTTGCCCTTAAAAATCTACTCGAATTGTTCATGTCAAGTTCACCAGTGACTCTTTTCCAGATTCATTGGGCACTTCTGAGTCCTTCTTGCTGAGCTCTCTGCTGCTTTTGGCCTGTTGAGTACAGTGTCTAGCCACATTTTTTGAAGTTCCTCAAGTATGTAAATGGAAGTTCATTTTAATTCTGAGTAATTAAAAAGACTTTTTTTGCTGATAAGATTTGCAAATCAGAGAACATAACCTTCAGCATGAACCAAAGACAGGCTCTAAGGTGAGGAGAATAAGGGAAGGATTTTAAAAATAGGAGTCAAAGGGATGGGTTGCTAGGGAAACGAGACCATAATTGTACATCATTCATCTGATTGGTTGGGGCAACTGGACTCTCAAGGGTGTGCTACTCAGAGGTCAGAAAGTATGGTTGTGAGATAGGAAAAATGAGTACTTTCAGTTGACTCATGGTCAGTATTTAGTCATGGGATTTGGCCAACAGTTGGAGTCCTAAGACATGGTCAACAGGACAGGGGTGGGGCACAAGGATGGCCCAGCTCAGTTTCCCTTGGGGTAAAATAAACTGGTAAAACAAGCTTTGTGGTGAAACAGACAATTCAAGAAATGCAGTTGGTCAGGTAGACAGAGTCAGAGTTTAAACTACAAAATGGCCTAGTCACTTGAGCGGGGTCAGAGACCAGAGGGCAGAAGGACCTAGATTTTCAGTCACAAAATTATGATATTAGAATCCTAAGCTGGTTCAGATGCAATCCATTACATAACAACCACAAGATCTTGTTATCTCTGTGGTTTTTGCCAGTGCTGACACTATGATATTTCACCTGAAATGAAAAGTTGCCTTTAGTCAAATGCCTACTTGAGCAACAAGGTCAGTAAACACTAATTCTCACCCTTAAAACTGATATTAATGTTTTAATTTTAAAAAAACAAATAAATGAACTATCAGGTCAGCCTTTCCTCAGGTGTGTCCTGTGGAACACAAGTGCTATGAGATGCTCTAAAGAAAGCGTTCTGTGGTTTCTATGTAATAAGCGGCCACCTCTCCTCTCAAATGAGTGATTTACAACATATGCTGTCATTGTGTGTCATTGTGTCAATTCTATGGTAATAAGACCCATTTAGCCCAGTGGTTTCTAAATAAACTGACGCTGGAACACTTTTATTTATGGGACATTGTTAACATCCTATAGAAGCACAGAGGTGTCCAGCCTTGATGCTGCTAACTAGAGACAACGAGAACCAAATTAGAGTATTAATTTCAGAATCATATCAGTAACTTTATTTTATCATAATATGTAATAAAACTACAAAGTTCACTTCACAAATCTGTATTTAATATGTAGGCTTCAGATCTTGGGATGCAAATAATTAAAACCATTAAAAATACCATCTATAATTATATAATCTTTGTTCATGATAATTTGGCCCATGGAGTGAACAAAAACGACTTGGGTATTAAATTGTGTGTGGTCATGATGTGTAGTAACTTCCTCAGAAGGCAGTCAGTGGAACCTGTTTTTCAGAAGTAACTTCCCATGTAGCCAGCCCTGCAGGGTACTCCACACTGTCCTAACATAACCCCTGAAAGGGAAACTTCCAAAAATAAGGTTCTTCATTTAAATGACTAGGAAACTCCCAATATTTTTAGCTTAGGAAATACTGGGTGACAAATCTCTAAGATCACAAATTATTGACTATTACCCCAGAACTGCTGGGGTGGTCATATCCCCTGGTACATGGAGTGGCCTAGGAGAATGAGGCCATTACAAAAAGAAGGTAAGACGAGTGGGGAAATGATTAGGGAGGGAACCTGAGCTTGAGTCATTAGATCTAATCAAGGCTGTGACTATGGCCATTGCTGTTTTTCAAGTTTTATGAGCCAAGTATTATTATTATTACTATTAGTAGTAGTAGTAGTAATAGTAGTAGTAGTAGTAGTAGTAGTAGTAGTAGTAGTAGTAGTAGTATTTTCTTAATCCAGTTTGAGTTATGCTTCTAACACCATAGCTAAGAAAGTCATAACTAATAAATATATCTTCTTAGATTACTCTGCACCTATATAAAGCTGTCCAATCCGGTGCATGTGTTTTTTTGCTCCATTAAATATGTTTGTCAGTTAACTCACTGTACACATCGAAGAATGCTTGTTTCCCTAGGAGAGATCAGGCAATAATGGATTTGGATAAGTCTAAGAACAAAGATGGTAGGAATCACAGAGAGGAAGGAGGACAGGGACCAGCAAGAGCAGCACACTAGTAATTTGCAGAATAAGAGGGCCAGTGCCTCCTGAGATACCAGGTAAAAGGGGTTTACTTGTTTAGCCTTATTGTGAGCAAGATGCAACACTGGCCAAGAACAGGATAGAGGGTGTGTTTGGAGGTAGAGGAAGGGAGTTGAGAAGTGAGGGGATCCCATTCTAGAAGTCATAACCACAAGAACTGTTGTTCTGTAACTACCAAATGCTGAGAGATGGACACTCCCCAGATGCTCAGTAATGGAGAACTGAGTGGGTGGAGGTCTGTTTTTTCAGCCATTCTTAATACTTTTATGATAGGACTGATACTAATTTAAAGGTCACAGGCTGTTTTTGTACAAGATTGTCATTTTTATTCATGAACACAAGCTAGATCCTAGAACCTCAGAAGCAGAGTTGCTCAATAACGTGTCTTGCACTGAAGTGGGAAGAGGTGAAGATAGGACTCAGGTGTTCTGATGTCCAGGCCGTATCCCCTGAATGCTAGAGTTGAGACTTAAAATTCATTACAAGAGGATTCATTTATAAGCTTTAAGATGCCCTGTTATGGACTAAATGTTTGTGTACCACCCTCCCCCCATGAAAAAAAAAATCATACATTGAAACTCTAAATCTAGTGTGCCTCTTTGGAGATGAGACCTCTGAAAAAGTAATTAAGGGTAAATGAGGTCATAAGGGTGGGGCCATCATCAGATAAGATTAGTGCCCTTATAAGAAGAGACACCAGAGAGCCAATTCTTTCCCTCTCTGGGCACATGTACTCAAGAAAGGCCATGTAAGAACACAGTGAGAAGTTGGCCATCTACAAGGCAGAAAGAGGGCTCTCACCAGAAAATGAACTGGCTGGAATCTTGACCTTGGAATTCTAGCCTCCAGAAATAAATTTTTGATGACTGAGCTACCCATTCTATGATATTTTGTTATGGCAGCTGCAGAAGCCTATAAGACAGGGGCCCTGAAACAACTTCAGTGATAAATATGAGCAGAAAACTATAGGACATGAAAATAAAAAAGTTTTTATCTGCTTACCATACTTAGATGATTGCTACTATAACCTTCTTACCTGCTCCCGAACAGGGCAAAGAATGTGTTGGTTCTTCAACGCTTCCATTTTACCTGTACAGCACTGACGGGGTGCTAAAAACAGGAGAACTTGAAGGTCAACAGGCTTTTGGAAGCTAAAGTCTGAGATTCACTCTGCCCTGTATATCCCCAAAATGTAGCCACATACACAGTAGAATTCAATTCTGAAGTCAAAACATTTTCCTAGAAAACAGATTTAATCTTATTCAAATTGGAAATGTACTGTGTCTCTCCAAAAACAAATCCAAATTTATCCTCTTGACAAATTAAAATTATTTGGGTGTGTGTGTGGGGGGGTGAATTTTGAAGATAGTAAAAGAAAACTTCACATTTCTTTAATGTCAATCCATCAAAATGTACATAATGAAAAACATCAACACTTGACCTGTCCATGAGATGTCTGAGTCATTCACTCCAAAGGAGAGGGGAAAGGGGAAGAATCACAATCACTGTTGCCATCTGAAGTTTGAAAAAGTTCTTATCTACCTATGTAAAGGAAAATGACCCTCAGAGCAAGGTTTCATTAAACCAAGGATAGCAGAGAAGAACAAAAAAGAGGACAAGAGACTCCTGAGAAGACATGTGACTTGTTTGTGTTCAGCCAGATGTTAGAGGCTAGGAGTGAAAAACCAACATTCCGTGATCAGAAACTCTCCCTACTCAAGCTTCCAAATTTAAGAAAAAGATTAACAAAAATATAGAATATAGAAACTGCTGATTTTGTGCCTAGAGGAATGGCACTAGAACTCTAGTGATCAAAAGATCCCCCTGCAAGGCTGGGCATATGGAATGGAGGTGGGGGCAGGGCCATGAAGACAAGGGATACGAAAACTGTTTCTATTGGTTTATCATTTTTCTACAGACTGTTTTAATGCAGATGTGGTGGTAACAGAGAAGAGTTTTAAAGTGGAAGCTTTGGGATATTCTGTAATTTTGGTAGTCAAAGTTTATACTTTCTGGCCAAACATGATCACCAATGCTCTCTTTCACCTCAGTCAAAGCAATAAATGGGAAGAAGAAAAAGCATAAGTGATTTTCATTGCTTCTGCAATCCAAAAGGAAAACCAAACAGATAAAACAGAAATGAGCATTCAGACAAGTCTCCAGTTTTCTCCCCTTACATCAATTAGGTAAAATGATCAAACCATCCATGCTGAGGTGGCAACTCCTCATTGCGCTTACAGAAAGATTTTGTTGAGA